>JAGPYM010000076.1:0-91490 GCA_020736575.1 Thelonectria olida
GTAAGTGTGATGATGGCTGTAAGGTCGATGGGAATATCTTAAAATGGTATACGATATCTATCAACCCCTTCCCTGTTATTCTAAAATCTGAAGTGGGACTTACACACCCAGTACCGACAAATCAGCTCCATATTGCCAGTCAGTCTCCATAGAGATCGGTATTACAAACTATTTTTGCGATGATATCTATATCTCTACTACGCAGATTGCTTATTCGACTTACCACGACGAGACTGACGGCCGAACATTCGAGACTCTTTCCTGTCCCCATTCTCCGCCTCCCCCCACCCCAGTCGGCGCCATTGTTGGTGGCGTTATCGGCGGTGTCGCCGCCATTAGTCTTGCTGGCCTGGGTCTCGTCTTATTCCTCCGTAAAAGGAAGAAGAGGAAGACTCAGGGCAGCAGGAATACCAATCCTCCTCCCTACCCGGGGATCTCCGACCGGAGCAACCAGTCCGATTCATTCTCCCTCAACATAACTGATCCCGTTATGAGGCAAGGCCCGACAAGCCGTGACCCCTCAGACGCCGGTTACATTGTGCCCGTGGACCAACAAACATCGCAGCAGCAGGGCGGTATTCGCCTCCAGCACGTCAAGATCCACGAAGCCCCCAGTAACGTCATCGACCAACACCGCGGCAAGATGCAGGAGCTTCCCTCGTGCGCATGACTAAGTGCTTTTATCTGTTGGGAACAAATAGTATTGTATTGTGATTCTGCTGGGATTTTTCTTTGCTTGTTTACATTGCGCGGCTGGCCTTTTGATATCTATTATTCTATTGCCAGCAAGTAGGTAATGGATGGGTGGATATAAATGCAATCTCTTCACATGTCTGGAGAGATAAGAGTGCCCGTATTGCGTCGTTGACTATGGTCAGTAAATACCTATTATGGATGTTAACAGCTATTCCATATGCAAAAAGGAACCACATATTAATAAGTTATTAGTTAGCCCTAAGTTGGCTTTTTCAGATGCCCAAGTATTGCAAGAGACAGAGGCGAGAGGGAGAGAAAGAAAGGGACAGCCCGGCGGCAGGGTGCAAAAGTTTGCGGTCGACATGCGTGATGGAGATGACGATGACGATATGATGAAATGGCAATGGCACTGAGCCTGGCGGTAGTGAAAGGCACCCCTCCTCAAATAACAAAATAACTGCTCCCTTGAAAATGACCTGTCTAAGCCACCCCAAAAGACCCAACCCGTTTGTCCGAGTCACTCGCCTATCATGTATATTAACGTTGGAGGTTACTCCTCTTCTCCCTACTTCTCACCTCCACATTGTAGAAATTGTGTTTTGACCCTCGCCCCTCTGTACTTCTAAGTCTGCTTCACGTGCTCTGTAAAGAAGATTGATTGGTATTATAATTCCCTGATTAGTTATCCCATATAATTAACTCGGACATCCTGCTCTGCCTGTTTTGACCCAACTCGAACTTTCCACTTGGGCTCTCCCTCGAATCCCATAGCCAACACTAGATCATCATACCGCCTCCACCCCTGAGACGGATCACCCACCGGCGTCCACTCCCAGAAAGGCTTATCCCAGTCGCATTCGACGTGGCAGAGATCGAGCACTGTTGGGTCGACCCGCTTGGGAGGGAAGTCGGCTGAGCTATACTTGATAGCGAAGGTGCATTTGTCTGGTGCAAAGTTCTTGTAGAACTGATGGTATGAGACCAGCACAGGTGATCTCTTCCTGACTTCATCGCCCTGGAATCCTGTTAGAGCACTCACTTGTGCAGTGTTTGGGGAGCAATGTCATTCCTTTCTAAGATACCATTGCATCCGTCGCGTGATTAGGACTCCTTCTGGATCGGGTTCCATTCTATCAAGGGCAGAGTCGAAGTCGCTGAGGGCGTGGACGGGGCGTTTGACTGCGATGCCGTAGCTGTATCTCGACTTCCGCGCCGTAACGTCGGGCAAGGTAGCTAGGACTCTGATCTGGCTGTCAGTGTAGGTCGTTTGCGACGAGATGTTGTCGCGCAGGAGACGGATTACGGCGCCATGGGCAACAGCCGACCATCTTGAGGTTCTCCGGTTAGTGGTTGCGTAGTCGCATCAGAGAGGAACAGCAAGACGATAGTAGAATAGACATGATGGATGGCTACTCACGACTGGAGGGGCCTAAGGACGATGCCCTTGAACTGCTCATCCAGCATGCGGTGGATGTAGAGAGAACTGCCCAACCCCCCAACAAGGAGAATTTTCTAATGGTCTATGGTAAGTAAACAAAGCCCCTCTATGCGCGTAACCCCATGTTGAATTGACGTACCTTTGGCGGCTTCCCAGTCTTCCTTTCTATTTGTTTATACTGCTCGTTGACGAGACCGCGGATACCGGTCAGGGACTTGCTAAAGAACGTTTTCATTTCTTCACTAGACCCGATGAGTAAGCAAGACTTCATTTGCGAGGTTGACGACACGACCAAGGCTGATGTGGTAAGCTGACCTGCTAATTGAGAAGCTATCTTTGCCGCGCAAGCGATCCATCTTCTTGTACGCCTTGCTGGGCGGGCGCAAGAAAAATTGTCGCGGCTCTTTGTCGTTTGAGAAATTCCTCTTGGCCCCCCTTTCCCAGTCTTCTATGACGAAAGTGTTGTATTCGGCCTGGTCGAGCGACTGGAGCCTCAGTCTGGTCTTTGCATTCAGATGGGCTTCAAACGCTTCGTCGATTCGGACCGCGCCGGATAGTTTCCCTAATGGCGTTTAAGAGAGGGACTTGAAGACGGGCAGCGAATGGCTTAGTCTACTTACCATCGCCCTTGACGCATTCTTTCAGTTGGAAGGGGCGCTCTGAGACGACTGTGTAGCTAAGAACATCCTAGGCACTGGTCAGGAATGACTGTAGTTCGAGGGATCATGGAAAAGGAAGCCGTACAACGGTCCCACCTCCAGCGTCACACACCACAAACGATTCACCTGCCTGTAGCCAGAATCAGCATGTCCGGGCCGTGTCTTTTTGGAAGCGAGGGGAGTGCTCACCTGTATCTCGGGCAAATCGCTGCGTTCAAAGAGGATCGAAAGTCCCGCAGCTTCCGGTTCCTGTACAAGTTCTAGTGTGGTGGCGCCGATATCCCTCTCGTCGGTGATGCCAGCGATCTCTGCCGCCTCCCTCATCGCCTTCTGGGCATAAGGCGGCCAGATGGCAGGGACTGTGATGGCGACTCGCAGAGGCAGATTGTCGATATCCAGCTTCGTCTTCAACGTGACGTATGTGTGCTTCCAGAGCTTCCTGAGATAGAGGCCGACCACCGTTGTTGCCGTTGGAGCGTTGGGGAGACGCAGCTGGGCGCGAGTATGTTGGATGGGCTTCGAGTTGCGGATCTCATCTCTGGCGACGTCGTCATCATGTAAAAGAAGTAGCTTGAACCACTTCATCGGGACCATGTCTGGCGTAACCTGGTAGCCCCATTTGCGTGAATTAATCTCGTACTGCGTCGGCACCTGCACCTCATTCTGGCTGTTGTAGTGTGCCGACGGCCATTCTGAGATTTCGTATATTTTGTCGGGTTGCTCTGAGAAGGCCCATGAGACCCCGGAGAATCTAGATTGCAGCGATTGTCAGCCGATGCAGGTTAGAAGGCAAGGAGACACAAAAGATAGAATTCTGACGTTGTACCGAAGTCGATGCCGATGGCGATAAATTTCCCTGAGGAGTTGCCCGCGCGAGGTGTACGAGCCCTGGGGCGAACTGGCAGCAAAGACATTTCCAAGGAACAACAGACAAGGATTAGGGATCCGACGACTGCATTCGAGAAGAGGTTACTGCATGAATCTCAGGCCTGAAATAAAAGCAAGGAGGCCTATCAAGGCCCCAAGGCAGCCTGGTTTGAGTTTCAGACTAGTTAGGGCTGAGGAACGCCAAATGCGACTATTGTATAGGATACTTCTAGACGAGGTAGCAGAGCGCTCTGATGACGTGTGACCTTTTGCACGAGACAACTCAGCCTCTCCGGAGGGTGTTCAGAGACGCATCGGCTGCCACCCGCGAATGGAGGCTGTGCCGAACTGTTTAGGGCTCTGGGAGGTGGCTCATCAACTTGGAAATATCTCTTTTTGACGGGAAACCCCCCTATTGCTGCTCAACCAAAGTTTTATCACTCCCAGTTCCTCTCCTTTGTCCGAGTCTGTCCTTGAAATCAAGCGCATCATGGAGGACCACGACTTCTCAAGCGAGGGCTTCATCCTCGTCCTGGGAGTGACTGGAGCTGGAAAGAGCTATTTTTTGAACCAGCTCAAGCGTCACAGTGCAGAAGAGGGCCATTCTCTTCATTCAGGTGCGTCCCAACCCGAATAGCTCAAGAAACAAGACATTCCCCATCCGCAGCATATAATGACTTACAAGATTTATAGAAACTACTCGATGTCATGCCGTTCAGATCTTTCTTGACGATGAAGAAAAGCGCTGCCTCACCGTCGTTGACACTCCGGGCTTCGATGACACGATAAAGCCTCACGGGGAGGTCTTGACCGAGATCACCCAGTTCCTCGCGGCACAGCACACCCTCGGTGTGCCTCTGCGAGGGATCCTCTATTTGCACAAGATTACTGACAATCGGATGACGGGATCCTCAATGATGTACTTGCGACTCCTTGAAGCTCTCATTGGAGACCACGCTCTTGAGAATCTTGTCCTCGTTACGACAATGTGGAACAAGCTGCGGGACGAGGATCGCGGCCAAGCCCTCCGGCACGAGCAAGAGCTTCTGGACGACTACTGGGGCCCAATGGAGGACAAGGGCTCATATGTGGCCCAGTTCGACGGGACTCCCGACTCGGCATATGCCCTCATCTTCCAGCTCGCTGGCAAGGACAGCGTGGTCCTCAAAGTTCAGAAGGAGATCAACGACGAGGACCGGACTGTGCTCGCTACATCCGCAGGTACGGGCCTGGTGCGTCAGCTGGAGGATGACAGCGAGGTGTACCGGCTCAGAGCGGCTGAAATAGAGTCCCAACTAGAGCGGGAGCTGGGGTCGGAGCCGCGGAACAAGGAGCTGGTTCGGCAGCTACGGGACGAAAAAGCCCAAGTGGAAAAGATCCTGCGGCAGATGGACGAGTCGGTAAATCAGATGAAGGTTCGCCCAGGATCGCCCATCCGACAGCGGATCAGGCGGGCTATGGGTAACAGCAGCAGGGGGGCGATTGGGGGCGCGGCAGCTGTTCTCGCGGCGGTGTTGAACCTGACGGTGTTTGTGGTCCAGCTAGGGCTTGGTTGAGTGTGTCAACTAATCGTCTACGAGGATGCATAAACGGGACAGCAGGAGGATCTTTTAGTCTTGTTTTCGTACTTCCTAGTTCCCTCCAGCTAGCCTTCATCCAGACATACATCCAGATAAGGCGAGGGAGCTGTGTTAGTCGCCCACCAACCCAAACAGATCGAGGCAATGACAGATAGGGCGACCCTTGCGTAATTCAGCCCCATGTATGCGGTCAGAAGGTGGTAGTTGACGAACCTGGAGGCGTTGTCCTGCATCTCAGCTCCTCGTACGAATTCATGTCTCCCGCCCCCCACCGGATAGGCATGTGATGGTTGACGGATGAGGCTGGAGAGCTTTCGGGGGATTGAACGAAGCGAACCTAAAACCAGGAGAGTAACAGGTACACGCAGAATGCGACTAGGTTTGATCTAATCAACCTTTTCAAGCAGCCCGACCAAGACAGCCAAGAGTGACATCTCGTCTCTCGCCAGCCCTACAGCCGCAAACACCACCACCCCCCCCCTTGATAATTGGTCGTAAACACTGTCAATTTCTGTTTCGTAATTTCTGCATCATGTCTGATATATGGTTCAGCCTCAAAGCTGTTGCCTGCGCACATCTGCGTTCTTGTCTACCTCAGCGGCGGTGACGCCGGGGGTTGTAGTGAGACCCAGCTTGTCACTTCACACAGCCTCGGTATCCCTCAGCAGAGGACTTCTATTTCCAGAATTTCTGTTATCCTGGGAGTTTGGATCGATTTACCAGGTCCGTCTCCACGCCCTTCTTGGTTACCCTTCCTGGCATAGAATAACCCCTGGAAGTAAACTTGCAGTCGCCATCCCTTCGGTGCAAACAAATACGGCAGCACATGGACAACTCTCCGTACAACCTCACCACGAGAACAGGCGGCCAGAGGTTCCCGCCCAACGCATCCCGAGGTAGGCCCCCGGTGGTAGAAAGAGCTCGCAGCGCGCATTCGGGGCATCTCCACAGCAACTCCGAAAACCAGAAACACGGGCGGTCCAGGAGTCATCAGAGCCGAGTCACTTCCACCGCGTCCGCCTCTCTCGCCTCCGAGTTGGAACTGCCTCGGCCCCCGATCACCAAATCCCCGAAACAGTTCTTCAATCGTGTCTTGCAAAGATGGCCCAAAACGCATAGCGAGGAGGATCAGATAACCTATGCTCGAGTATCAGACGCACCCATCAGCCCTCATCGCCGCGGCCGGAAACAATCCCCAGGGGCCTTGACGAGTTTGCGCCACGGTCCCGTGCAGCTGACGAGAGTTGTTCTTGCGCAAGACACGGTGAAGAACATCTCCACAGTCCCGTATAGAAAGCCTGCCAGCGGGACCTCCGTCGTGGATGAAAGAGCGAATTGGTCGGAACCGGAACCGGTTGCAAAAATGAGTCTTAGCCGCAAAGACTCAACCCCGCGCGTTGTCGAAGGCCGTCAAAATGAGGGACTGGGCCCAACACAGCAGCAGAGCCAGGCCACGAACGGCATGAACGCTGCGATCAAGACCCGCGAGCAGCAGAACCTCATCGATGCCCTCAATGATAAGGCTGGAGTCATTATCGACCTAAAGGCCGAGCTGGGCAGAGCCAATGAAATACTGCGAAATACACAGCAAATCCTTGAGCAGGAGCGGCTTCACCATGACAACCAAATGCAAGAGAATAGCAACACCATTGACCGCCTCCGCGTCCGCCTCACCGAAGCGGCAAGCAAGTCAGCTGAGATGCCGAGCCAGTCCCCGCTCGGCTGCCCTGAAAGCGAAATCATCAAGGAGTGGCAGAGCCTGACGTACGACGTGCGCAACCTATCAATGAACTACTTTCAAGGAATCAGGGAGAGAAAGATGGTGAGCTGGGCCAAGGCGCAGGGGAACCACCTCCAGGAGGTGACGCCGCGCTACGTGGACGCGGCGGCGGACAAGAGGTGCGGCGCCGCCTTGATAAAGGCGGCGATTTGGAATACGCTTGTGAGGCTGGTGTTTGGGGATTCAGCGGCGAATGGAGCCATGTGCTGGGCAGGGAATTATGTTGGGAAGCTTTCCAAGTTGAGTATGTCTTCCCCCCCCTTGTTGATTTGTGAACGAGTGTACAAATGGATGTGACTCTGAATTCGTCACAGGCAGCGAACTATTACAAGACATCGCGCGGGAAAACTCAGATATGCACAATGTCTTGTTCCACCAGTGGAAAGCTCTAACAACCAGCCTGGTCTCACTCGTCTGCTCGCAGCAAGACCGCGAAGGAAAGATCGCCAAAGTGGCTTGCGAGCTAGAAAACATGCTGGAGCTGTTCCGACCGAGGCTGGGCTTGATGTCGTTCCGCCGTGAGCTGCAGAGCATCGTGCGCAAGGCGGTTTCTCTGGACGAGTTGTTCTGCGGGCAGCAGGCGTGGTATCGTCTCATGTGGCCTCCAGAGGGGCGATACGACATAGAGCTGAACCGAGACGTGATGAAGATTCTGGGCGGGGGCACGAATACGACGTTGGTGAGGTTCGTGGTCCAGCCATGCCTTTGCCGGGCTGGGGGAGGCCGAGGGGAGGGCTATGGCAGGCCGTTTTTGTTAGATCAGTGTGCTGTTTGGATGTATTGAGGATGTATAATACTACGTGGTGGTGGTAGCTTGGATGAATGCGAAGGTAGCGGAAATACAGTCGTCAATATTTCACTCAACCAATATATCGGGGATATTGCCGTGTGGGTAATGATCCGTTTCCCAAACGTCTGCCTACTCCTTGTTGCAGAGGCCTTGCCTCCTAACTCTGCCGCAACTTTTTAATAACTATGCGTGATTTTTATAATTGCCAAGCCAACTATAAAGCAGTATTAAAACGCCGCACAATATGCGTTAAGTGTTTACTTAAGTTAGAACGAGACTAAACTTTGGGGGAGTTATATGATATTGTGCACCGGGGCAGTGTAAATAAGATTTTTAATTACTAAGCTAGTAAAAAGAGTTATATATAGCTAATTAAAAGCCAGCTTTTATTCTAGCTATTATAAGTATATTTAATTATAATTATTAAATAAAATTAAAATTAATTAAAGCTTTTAATTTAATATAATTAATACCTTTTTTAATATAATTAAAACTTTTAATATAATTAAAACTATAAGTTTAATAATTAAAGTTTTAACTATATTATTTTAATATATAATATTACTTTTTTTATATATATTAAATTATTTATAATAAATGATTTTAAAAATAAAAATTATTATTTTAAATTATAAATTATTATTATATTAATAAAATATTATATATTAATAAATTTATAATATATTTTAATATATAATTACTTATTTATAATAAATACTAACTTTAAAAGTTAATATATTAATATTAAAATAGCTTAATTTACTAATATAAATAGCTATTTATATATTAAAAAAAAGTAAATAAAAATACTATTTTATAAAAAAATAATATTAATTAATTTATAATTTAAATTAAAAAATATTATATTTATAAAATAATTTTACTTTATAATTAGTAATTTTTATTATTATATAAACTTTTAATATATTTTACTACCTAATTGCCTTACTCTATTTCTATTAGTTTAAATGCCCTTAGACCTATTTTAACCTTTTTTAAACTTTCCTTTTTTATTTAACCTTTTTAGCCCCCCCCCCCCCACTTTTTCAACCCTTACATCCATTTAACCTACCTTTTATTTTCAAATTTTCCTTTACAGCCTTTTAGGCAACTATTTAAATTATTACTACTACATATAGTAGCTACTAGAGCTATAGCTTATAAGCATCTAATTAGATCGTTTTAATAAATTGCTTATTATTATTATTAAAATAGTTTTTTTTTCCCTTTTAAAAAGTTATATAAGGTTTTTAACTTCCTATTTAAAGGAGTTATAATAATATTAATATATATTAGGTCTTTTAATTAGAATCTTATAATTTAAAATAATTAGGTTGATTTTTTAATTAATATTTAATTATATATTTATATTAGGTAGTATAAGAATGTTTAAGAGTTATAATTCTTTTAAATACCTATTAAAATCTTTTATTAGTTTAATATATTTAAGGAAATTTATATATTTTAATATATAGTAAGTAGTTATATAGTTTTTATTATTTAATTAGATTATATTATATTTAATAAATAAAAGGTTAAATATTTTAACTATTATATATTATATTATTAGTTAAGTTATATAAACTAGAGTTAAATAGAAAAAATAGGTATTTTTATATTAAAAGCTTAAAATAAGGTTTTTTAAGTAAGGTTTATTTAATAGGGACTTTTATTTTAAAACTAATTATAAGTTCTATTAAAAAGCTTATTATAATAAATATAAGGCTAGGGTTTTGTTTATATTAACTTCTATTATATATTTAAATTATTAGCTTTTTTAATAATAATAATAAAAAAATAATTTTAATATTTAAAAATTAAAATAATTTTTTAATTTTTAATTATAAAATTATTAATAATATAATTATAAATTTTAAATTCTTTTTTATTTAATAATATAAAAATACTTTTAATATTTTAATTTATTTAATTTTAATTAGTTTTTATTAATTTTAAAAAATTTTATAATATTTTTTATTATATTATATTTATAAATAAATAGAAATACTTATTTAAAATTTAAAATTAAAAAATATATTATTTATATTAAATTTTATACTTTTTAAAACAAGTATTATATATAATTTTATAATTTAAAATATATTTTATATTAGTATAAATTATAATAATTTATATATAAATAATATTTTATATTAATATAATTAATAAAAAACATAATTTATATTATTTAATTTATTAATATAAAAAAACTTTTAAATTATATTTATAATAATAATAATAATAAAAGAAAAAATATAAAAATTAGCTTAAAAGGCTAATAGCAATATTATTATTAAAATATAATAGTTACTATTTATTATTATAAGCTTAGTACACAGCTTCCAGTTAATTTCCCATAGTATAAAAAAGGCATATAAAAGTTTGCTTTAAAAGTTAACAAGTAACATGGGGATAATAACAACCATACTATATAATTACCCTAATATTTAACACATATAATTACTTATTTCAACAACTCTCGTTAACAACCGTATCTGCATAAACTCAACCTGGCCACCTCCCGCTCCGAACACAGTGTAATTATTATCGGTATGACTTAATGCACATTATTTTGATCGCCAGGCATTTCTGGAACCGAATCTGAGTAGTCTGGAGGCATTGCAGTGAGCTCAGAGCGAGAAATCAGGCTCATGGTCGGGTCTGGTGGCACGACGGATGACCCTGGCCACGCCGACTGGCGAGGCGAACCCACAGTAGGCGATTGAGCGGTAGAATCCACATGAGGTTTTGTATTTGTCATGGCGACTGGAGGCTCAGATTGAATAGGGGGAGGAGGGGCTTCACTCTCGGTCTGCGATCTCTTCCGACGTAGAAGATAGATGGCACCTAGGATGATAAAACCCAAAATAGCGAGACCACCAACTACACCGCCAATGATGGCTCCAACGGGGGGCTTCGGCTCTGGTGGGTTGGTGGATTCCTGGGGTGGAACTGTGGTCGTGGGTTCGGTAGGTGGGACGGTAGTCGTTAAGACAATGACAGTGGTAGAGAAACCAGGATCATCTTGGCCATCGTAAGTCCACGACGCGCTTGACACTCTTGTTGCAGGTGTATTTGCACATCTGTAGTCGCGGAGGTCACTTGGGTATGCATACGTCCGACAATACGGGGCCGACGTCTCGGTACTGTAGTGAATTGACTGGGTTTAGTGGTTAAGGTAATATATTAAAGAAGGAGTCCCAAACAATGCGACTCACCATAGCAGGTTGTAAATATCGCTTATGCAGACGTCGTCGCATTTATCCGTGTTCAAGGCGTCCTCCCGGTTGAAGCATGTAACATGACCAGTAGTGGTTTTACTGCCGGCGCAAAAGAACGCCACCTGCACATGCCAAAGACAGGTCTCATAGTCGTCGCAAGTAATGGGGGCCCCAACCGAACCCGATAGGTATCCGCATGTCTCGTCTGGCGCAATGGTCCAGGTATTTCCAGGCGTTTCTCTTTTCTGTTGCTTCTCCAGCCCGTGCGGATGTGCCATTCTAGGCATTAGGAATGGAGGATCCGTGGTTTTGGGCGCGAAGTCTTGGTAACTTTTCAGCTCAGAAGTTATCAAGGCGATAGTTGTCGTCGGCAGAACCGCCAGAGCCACCCCAACCACAAAAGAATAAAGCATCGCGACGGTCGATTTCGGTTATTGAGGAGTACGACGGATTGAAAGTAAACCAAGAAGTTCAGTCGACGGGTTGTGAAGATGCGGTTCTCATTCACATCACATATAAGAAAATGCTAGCCAACTTCGTGGCCCAGGGAGAAATTTGTCAAGATGGTCAGCCAAGTGTGCAGGAGCTGGATACATGTTGGCCCCAGCGACAGTCTCACTGTCGGTGCTAGATTTTGATAGGTGGGCATGGCATTAGGTTATCATGCGCCAACCTTGGCTGATTTTGAGCTGGGCTAGATACGTGATGGCTCAGCTGAGACTGCAGCACAAGGCAAGGTCTGACAAAGACGGAGTAGACTAGAGGCTACACAGTACTAAATATACAGTGCCACGTATCAATTCATAGCCCGGAAGCCCAATTGAACATGGATTCCAGCGGGACTCTAAATTCAACAGGGCCAAGCATCCTATCACAATTCGGACCACACTCGGAATGATAGAGCGCGCATTCCCTTTTGCCTCTGCTGGGAATGCGACACACCGAAAGCCCACCGTGTGTTAGTGCGCGCGTGCTACCACTCGTTTTACTACGGTAGCAATCCTGTGACGCGGTGTGACGGGAGACAAACGCCATTATTTAGGCTGTTAGCAAGGTTACAGGAATCGCATGACCGAAATACTGGGTGGTTTAGTGTTCGGTTAAGGTATTCGGATTAATTATAAGCATCTTTAATAGGTGTTTTGAGAACAGTCGTTCGATGGAATACACAGCGTTACAAATCCATCATTGTAGGCTTGGACTGATGGTGTGTGCAAACCTTGTCTCAGCTTTGAAACTTGGTGCCATAGACGTTAGATGATTGACCTTTACGATATGACAAGGCAGAGCAGAACCTACCTCTCCGTCCTCAGCTGTTAGTAATAAGGTATAACTGAACGCAACTTGGGAAGGCATCTCGGACGCAGAAACGATACGTATCCTTGGTTTCACTGCGTATTCTGAGGTAACGTAGTCGGTCGAGATGTGTATCTCTTTGTTGTTCTAACTTCAAAGGGAAATATCTGGAAGAGGGGGGCTGCCTCTGAGTTTAAGAAAGTTGGATGGCGCACCACCTGCTGGCAATGAAGACTTGTCATATATACCTTAGCTATTTCGAATTTGTGGTCGGGAGAATTGTGGCTTGGGTCAGCAGGCGCAGCAGTAATTGCCTAATGGAATTCATATGAGCCAGGCATGGTTCAGCCATCCGGCAGCCTGAAGTCAATCAAGATGGATATATTAACTGCGATGGCCTTGTGTAAATTAAAATTTCTACTGTATGTGAGAATGTAGGAGTTACTTAGCCTGCACTATACTGCACACAATGAACTCGGTTTAGTTAAGGTATTTAACAGCTGTAATTCCAGCGTCTTTATGCGGACCTTAGCTTTGTAAATAGGAAGACAAGAATCGCATCTCGAGTATAAGAGGCTCAATTACACGCTCGGGCAAATCTCACTTCTGGGTTGCTAGATGAGGCAACCAATGCGAAGCTCGGCTTTGTCGTGGCTCAGTATATGCATGTGAAAACAACTATTGGACCCCCTGGCGCACTACGACAACAGGCTATTGCCACCTCTCCTAGTGTTAGGAGAGCTGAGAGAACTTGACTTTTTACACTTCACAGTACTATCCCCAAGTAAACGGGTGGGTGGGCATCTATTGCTGGCCACCTACAACCTCACAGGGATAACAGGGAGGGATAGTCCGTTCTAGCTTGAACAGCCACTCCAGCGATTTAGCGCCTTCACATGTAACATCTAACAGACTTGGTCCCACGAGGCACTAACTTCTCAGCCTTAGTGGGGTTAAGCTTATAAATGGCTTTGGTCTCTAATCCAAGCCGAGTTGAACCAATCCAAGGCGGCAGAGGGCAGCTCGAACGCGGTAGCGCAAATGTTGCGTGTTGCCTCCTGGAACGCCCCGTCGTCCACTGCTCGTTCCGCCAAATAACCGTCCATGGCCGTGGATCGCCTTGAGGGGACTCTACACTGGTCGCGCGATCGCCCTGCGGCCCGCGGGACTTTGGCCCCATAGCTCAGATGCATATTACGAGATGTGATGTCAGGCAGCCCGCGGGTCCACAACCTCCTCCTCTCCGTGTTTCTAAACGCATCGTCTCCACGCCCCGATAACCGTTTTCCAGTATGCATTCATCCAGCCACATCACAAGCAAGCAAGGTTCGACGTAATGTGACTGACACTTCCAGGAGGCTGAGTTGGACTTGGTGGATGGATTCCTCGTCACTGGTGGCGCGGCTGGGTAACTATCCGTACAAAGCTTGCGCGTCATCAGCACACCATATTTAGACACAGCGAGAAGAGACAGGTTAGGATCCTGCCTCGCCGAGAATAACCATTATTTACAAATAATCAGCGTCGATATGGCGAAGGAAGGAAGTATTTATAACTTGTCTGTAGGTAGTGGTGGTGGCTGAGAGGATCCGGAACTCTATAAGGTAGGTAGAGAGCTTAAATAATAGTTAGTAATAACGTCTACACGCGGGGGCCAATCGTAATAGGATAAGCTGTGTATCTTCTAAATAGAAGAGCAGAGACATTAACGCCTCCGAACGAACTGAAGAAGCTTCAAGGAAGCATTTGCCAGACCGGTTCTAACCAGCCAGAAATATTTAAGCATTCCATATAAAGATTGCGGAATAGGCTTAATAGTAGCTATCTGTATATATACGTCGGACTCGGACGATATAAAAGGCCGGCCCGAAGTCGCTTGTTTACTAGTGATAGAACTCGCAAGGAAAATGTAATAATTTTGGCCTGAAAGTGAGGGTTTTCAATTGATCAATTGGGCTCTGTTCAAGCTGTTGTGATATTGACTGTGTTCTGGTGAGGGATGTGGGATCTTCCCGCATGATACCTCGACCTTCGTTACTCGTCCCAGCTATGCCTGCCTCCCCTCTCTGACAATACCCGTATCTTTCTCTCGACTTGTTTTCTAGAAATTTGGTCCGTATTGATATGTTAGCAGCCTGGTTGAGTAGTTACGTTACTCACATGCTGAGATTCGCGCAGGATTGGTTTCACTAATGACCCTCTGCCTGGCACCTCTGATTGCTCACATCGTCCCCAGTGCCGCCTCGACTATAGACCTTCACATGAAGACTATACGCTGACGTCATTGTTTCCGACCCTATTGTTCTCACTGTCCGTTTTGGGACCCTTGACGCTTCCTGTCACCATCTATCGGAGTAGTGATTACTCCTATATCGATGACGGGACCCTGCCAGCCGATTTCGAACACCACCTAACCTGGCTATCCACCTTCAAACCAACTCTCAGAACCGCTTAAAGTCCATATAAATGGACGGCCACTCTACGCAATGGGACTTCTCGAGCCGCCTTCTACGTCTGGCAGCTTGTGCTTCCATCCCGCCAACAGCTGGCGCGGCATTATAATGCGAATCGGTTTTCTCCTTGTCGTGGTTGACATCAGCGACTTGGCTCTCCTCTACCTGCTATCTAGGTGGGAATGGACGGAATACACGGCAACAATTCTGCTCAGCAACATCTTTTACTGCATTATTATGATAGTTACTACCACTGGTTTTGGTGCGTACTTCTATCAGGTTGCCAGCTCAGGAGCGATTGTCATCCCTTGCATCCATTCACCCTCCAAGTTGAGCACGCTCTTTATGGATATATTGCGAAGGAATAAAGCCAATATAGATGGTTTTCTACTCTGCTGCTCTGCATCTCATAGACACTTGACGTAAAATTACTATTAAAGCGCCAGGAAATTTACAATTGTATGTAGATTGGACCTACTCCGTAGACCTTGAGAATTTAGCTGCACGCAATCTTGGAAATATTACTAGACTAGTGTTATCATACTTATATCAAGGTCAATATGTCAGTCAACCTATCCTTCAAAGGACTTCCACAATATGAATCGATCGAAGCGCCCAGTCCCGGAAGTTGGTCAGGATATTGCGAGCTAAGCCAACGACGGTTTCAGACCATTTGCGTCTTGAGAACCTTCCGGAGCCAACTCCCATAGAGTGCCACGGTGATGTTCGTAGCCACGAGGAAAGCCGCCCGAGTTTGGATCGGGCGTGTCAGCTTCGAACACCGGGTCCTGTAGGCTTGGGTCCGCCACTGCCTGTCCGGTTGGGGAAGCATACCTCGGAGGAGCCACGGGCGTCCCTGAGCTGATGGTAGATTCGTAGGTTCCCCCACGCCGGCCGTCCGTTTGGCCCGTTTTTGGCTCCACGCTGCCATCACCAGATGGGGGAATAGACTGTTCCCTCGCTCTCCGAGCTTGATCCTGCCTTCGAAGCCTTAAAACAAGGTACAGCACGTATGCCAACAAAGCTAGGACTGCGATGCCACCGATAACACCTCCAACAATAGCACCAACAGGAGGACTGGGACTAGGACTCTCAGTCGTGCTAAGAGAGCCTGCGTCGGCCGTACTTGACGGCTCACGGGTGGAGTTGTCGTCAGGGTCGGTCGTGGGATCCGGCGGGTCGGTTGCTGATGTCAGGGTATCGTCGGTTATAGTAATTTCTTCAAACTCGCGACAGAAAGAATCTCCTACAGTGATACAAAGAGATGCCCACTCCGAGACCACTATATGTTGTAAGCACGAACTCTCTTAAGGAGGATATTGAATGCACCTGTATAAGCCGAGCTAGGTCCAGCGGTCTCGAGAGCACTTGCGCACGTTACGTACGCGGAGTCTATATTTGTTGTTGAGTCGCAACAAAGACACGAGGCAATGCTAGTAGCTGGGTCGTCGGAGCGTATTGCACTGCTACAATGGCTGAAGATGGACCTTATTGTAGAGCATGCTAGCACTTCTGGCGCCTCAGCGGCCACAAGATTAGGTAATTCGCGCAACGCGAGAACATGGTGGGCCAACAATAGAGTAATAAAGAGCTGTTGCATGACGGTCGACCGGCGCTAGATACAGTTGCCCTCTGGTGCTTGAAGCTAGTCGAAGAATGATATAAGAGATGGAGACAGGGATTGAAAAAGAATTTGAATATGGTAGAAAGGTGGCCTGAGATATATAGTTTCTACGTCTAAAGAACGAACACTGCTTCAATCTGAAAAGCATATAGCGTTCCCAATACGAACAAACTTTAAGTGACATTACATACACTGTAACTGATGGCCCAGCAGTAAGTGAGGAGGCGTAAGGAAAGAAAGTAGCCTTAATGCTGAAGACAACCCGCACTATTGCAATGCGTCAAGGTTCGGACAAATAATAGCATGTGAACTCCGCTTGTTTGTAGTACAGTTTATAGAAATTCGCCATTTCAGCCAGTCGAACTCACGTGCCACAATGAAGGAGAAAGCAGTTATAACACTCCCAGAGGATGATTTGGTCTTCGCAATCAAAATTGCACGTTAGATTTGTAATTGTCACGCCAATTCAATGATAGGATACTGCAAAGGTGCGCAGCCCAAAGGCTTATCTAAACTGGGCTTAGACAAGCAGAGCCCAGATGCCATGTCCTTTGTCCTAGCATGTAAATCCGTGTACTATGGTTGTATAAGGCTCTAGAAGTGGCTTATAAGTGGCGCATAATTTGGATTGCCCAGCTTGACTCTGTCGACTCTAGTAACTTTAAGGTCATCGACGCCACTGCGGTAAATTCCGAGTATCGAGTGCGCGCCACACAGACCAGAAGAGATCACATGCGATCATTCTTTCTCAGCAGCGCCTACCCAATGCTCGGAATATTGCCTGTGTAGTTGCGCCCTTCATAACTTTCCAAATCCCCCGAAATAACCGCACGATGGAAGACTGCATCTCTTCTCACACCCATTCAACTCACCAAAATCTTTCCCCACCTCGTGCCATTTCCACGTACATAACTCTCAACTATCGGGGACTATTTACGGCAGTCCATAGCGCCCGATGTTTCAAATCAATTTTAAGAAGTGAAAATGTTACTAGGATCACACCTAGGTTATATTATAAAAATTAGGAACTTATAAATTCAATTAATAAGGTATTTTATTATATATATAATAGATTTTTTCTTTATATAATAAATTCTTATTATATAATATTATATATATAAATATGAATTATTTTTCTTTATTATTCTCTTATATAACTGCATATTAGCGCTTTTATATTATCTAATATACTACTACTAATATAATTCTACTTAAAAATAGGCGAAAAACACTTTTCTATTTAAACTGCCCTTTTTAAAGCTAATTTTTACTTATATTACTAAGCATTTTTATATATAACTTTTACTATAGTAGCTATTTTAAATATAGCTATTAAAATAATTAACTTTATAAATAAACTAATTAAAATTAAATTAAAACTAAAGGTTAAAAGCTTAAATGTTTTAACTATTACTATTTAATAACCTATCCTTTTAAGTTATAAGTAAGTAATTAAAATAGCTTAATAAAATTATATACTTATTATAAATAATACTATTATAAGGAATCTAACTCTAATAGAATTAAATATTATATTTTAGCTTTTATAATAATATATAAAACTATATTAAAAAGGCAGTTATTATATAGCTTATATATTTAATAAAATAGTTATAAATAAGAAAGTATAAGGTATTATTATATTTAATATACTTATAATATTTAAAAGTTATTATATAATAGTTTAATATTTTATATTTATATATTTAAATAAAGTTAAAACTAATAAGTAGGAGCTTATAAGTAGTATTATATTAGTATTTAAGGAGGGAATATAATATATTAATTATAGCTTAAAAGTATATTAAATTATAAAACTTATTAATTTTTATAAATATATTAAAATAAAGATTAATATTAAATATATAATTATATTCTAATATATTTAAATTATTAAAAACCCTAATAAAAAAACGCACCTCTCTATTTTAAAAGCTATAAAAAAGAAACAATCGAGAAATAACTTTTAGTAAATAACTTACTCTCTAATACCAAGCCCCCCTTTTTAGAAAGCTTAATATATAATTAAGTCTAAATATCTAATAAATAAGGAGGCTATACTATTTAATTATATAATTAAAAAGGAGGTTAAGTAGGAAGTTAAATAGGAGGTAAAGGAAGATATAAAAAAGGATACCTTAAGTAAGGTTTACTCAGTAGGGACTTTTACTTTAAGACTAACTATAAGCCCTATTAAGAAGCTTATTATAATAGATATAAGGCTAGGGTTTGGCCTGTATCGACTTCTATTATATGCCTAGATTATTAGCTTTTTTAATAATAATAATAAAAAAAGATATAAAGGAAGGTATAAAGGAAAATATACTTAAGTTTAAAGAAAATATTTTAAAAAAGTGGGATATAATTATAATAAGAGCTACTAATAAGAATAAAAGTAATAAAAAGTTTATAACTTTTAATATTTTAAATAATAATTAGGCTAAAAAGAATACCCTTTTTAGAGATTTTCTATTTATAAAGTCTAATATACTGCCTTTTTAAATGCACTTATATTTATAAAAGTAAATATATTTTTACTTTTTTTTTTTTTAATATTTTAATATATTATTATACTCTAGCTCTGTTTTATTATCTAATAGCTTTATATTATCCTTTTTAAAAAATACTATCTCCTTTTTAACTAGTATATTAATATTAATATTCTATTTTAATAGGTATTTTTTAATATAATTAATTCCTCTAGTTAGTATTATAAGTAAACTAACTTTTAAAATACTATTTAATATAATATATACTTTTAATTCCTTTTATAAAAACTAATAAATATAAAAATATAAAGTATTTATTAATTCTAATTAAGTAGTATTCTATCTTTTAATAATATATTTATATATTATAATTATATTATTTAAAAGGTAGGTATTTATATTAATAGAGTCTTTTATAAAAAGATTATAAAATATATAAAGTTAGTTT
Source organism: Thelonectria olida (assembly GCA_020736575.1). Taxonomy (NCBI): domain Eukaryota; kingdom Fungi; phylum Ascomycota; class Sordariomycetes; order Hypocreales; family Nectriaceae; genus Thelonectria; species Thelonectria olida. The sequence goes on from JAGPYM010000076.1 coordinate 19,342, forward strand.
TTAGGAATTAGTTTAGTAAAATTATAAATTATATTACTATTAGGCTAATAATATAGGGTTTAAAATTAACTTAAAATAATATAAGGGCGATTTGCCTATTTCTAAATATAATAATTATTTTAAATATATATAAATTAAAATAGATTATTATAAATAGCTAGTATAAAAAGATATAATATTACTATTTAATTTAAAAAATAATCTATTAAAAAAAAACCCTAAATAGTAAGATATATAAAATATTTTTATATATAATTAATAAATAATAAGTATATATAAAAAATAAATATACTTATCTATTAAAAGCTTATACTTCCTTAAGCTAGCTATTTCTATTAACTTTTAATCTTTTTATTATATATACTCTTATTATAAACCTAATAGTTTTAAAACTTTATATTCTCTTATATACCCTTATAAATATAAGTATATATTTTTAAAAGATAGAAGTGCACTCTAGTTATAAGAATAATTTCTTATTTGCAATTAGAATATATAATATTTAATATTTTTCATTATATAATAATTATAAAGAGATACTATTTAATAATAGTATAAAACATACCTATTAATATTTTAATATAAAACTAGATAATTATTTATAAGTATATATTAATTATAATATAAACTTTAAAACCTTATATTTTAAGCCTATTATATATATTAATAAATTAAATAAAATTAGGGCTAGGTATAATTTAATTAGTTTGCTAATATCTTATTATAATCTATTAATTTATTATATTTTTAAAAAAAATATTTTAAAAGTAATATATAATATACTAACTTAAAATATATTAATATTGGTAAATAAAAGTATAAAAATATATATAATTATATAATTAAAAGTTATTATTTTATTTAAGCTATTTTATAAAAAAGTACTATAGCTCCTTAAGTTGCTCTTATAATTGCTTGTTTATTTAATACTAATAAAGACTAAAGTCTTTTTATATTTTAAACTGCTTAAAATAATAGTAAACTATTTAGTATATAATTAAAAGAGTAAAAAGTAATTATTAAGAATATTTTTAAAAAAAAGCTATTTAATATAAGTATAAAGTTTATATAAGTTTTAAGTAATTTTTTAAATAGGTTAGTTTTAAAATTCAATTAAATAATATAAAGTTATATAACTAATTGTAATATTATAATTATCTTTTAACTATTTAATAATTACTATACTTATTAAAATTTTAACTTTCTATTTAAAAATCATATTATAATATAGTTAAAAGTTAATAGGGAGTTATAGCATTTTAAAAGAGATATATATATAAAAAAAGAAAGAAAAAAAGAAAATATATAAAAATAAATAATAAAGGGGGAGGGATTATTTCCACTTATAACTATACTAGTTTAAATATATATATATTATTATATTAATATATTATAATAATAATATTAAATAAAAAAAGAAAATACTTATATAAAGTAAATTAGTTTATATATAACTATATATTATTTTATACTTTTATTAGAAAATCTTTAAATATAATTAAATATCTTTTATAATTATTACCTTTATTATAAGTATTTTATTTCCTTTTACTTTATACTTCTTATTTTAACTTAAAAAATAAAAGCCCTTTTATAAGGTATAGCTATTATATTATAAGTATATATAAATATTAAGCTATTATATATTAGTTAGTTAATATTTTAAGTTAAAATAGAAAGGGAAAGAAAATATATATAGATCTAATAAGCCTAATAAGCTAGCTATAAGAAAATAATAAATAGAATTATATAAGTTTTAAAGTTAAAACTGCTTAAAAGAGTTATAATAGTTGCATTTACTTTTATAAAAGGAGGAGGGGGGGTTATAATAGTATATTTCTTACTCTTATATTACTTTATAATAGAAATAGACTTATTATTTAAACTATTAATTTAAATAGAAGACAATTGGCATTTAAGTTAGTTAGGAAGCTTAGTTTTTAAAAGTATACTTTTACTTAAAGGAAAATTAGTAAAATTATATATAAGTAAATAAATTAAATAAAAGTTTATACCTTTATTAAATAAGTATAAGTTCTTATTTCTATTTTAATTATAATTAGTATATATTTTACTTTTAAAAAGTATAATATAGCTAATAAAACCTTTCTATTTCTTTTAATTCTTTTTATATATATTTATATTAGTATGCATTCTTATATATATATATTTAATAATATAATTAAAATTTTATAAGCTAGTAATATTAAACTTATACTTTTTATAAGTACTATCTTTTACCTTTTAATAAAAAATAAAATAACTTTTAGCCTTATAAGAAAATATAAATTAAAAATAAAATAAAATAAGTAAATATATTTATATACTTTATTCTCTTTATTATATTAAAAAGTTTATTAAAATAAATTTTAATTATATTAAAAATAGTTTAAATTATAAAATTAAGCTATAATTTTGAGTTAAATATAATAAAATTATAATTAAAATATTTTATATTAATATTAAAAAGCTAAATTAAAATATAAGTAATATAGTTTTAAGGAAATATAATATAAAGTTCTAATATTTAAATTATAAAGCTAGGTATATTAAAATAAGGAATTATAAAGCTATATATAATAAAAGGGAAGGGGGGGCAAAAGCTCTCATTTAGTTAAAATTAAGTTATAAACTAAATATAAGTGTAGTTAGTATACTTTTAAGCCTTAGCCTTCTTATTAGTATTTGCCTTTTATTTTTATTAAATGGCTTTTTAAAGCTAAATAGAAATATATTTAGGAGCCTTATTAATATTTATAATAGTAGGTTTATTTTTATATATAGGCTTAAAAGTTGTAAGTTTATTAAAAAGGGCACTAGAATTATAGTTGCTTAAATTAAAATATATAAATAAAGGAATATTTTTATTATTTTAAGGGGCAGGTTGTTTAAATAATAAGGCAGGAGATTCGGCCATATATAAGAGGTTATATAAAAAAGTATTAGCTAGCTTTAATTTATATGTTTTTATTAGAGTTACTATAGCAGACTTAGCTAGAGTAGTAGGGGCTTTACTTTTAGCCTTAGCTATATATAAAGGGGCCTTAGAAGGAGCTATACTAGCTAGCTTATAATATATATATATACTATTAAAAGGAAATAAAAAAGTAATAAAAATAAAATATAATAGGGAAAACTAAAGTATAGTAGTAATTAAAAGTAATAGATTAGCATTTATATAAAATAATAGAAAATAAGTAAAAAGGAAATAAATAATATAATTAAAAATAACTTATTATAATAAAGTATAAGGTTTATTAAGAAATAAGGAAAGGAAATCTTAATATAAAAATAATTGTAAAAATAATAGCTATATATATATAAAATATATATTAAAATAATAATAGTAAATATATATAAATAATTAAAAATAAAATATTATAAAAATATTAGCTATTTTAATATATTTTAATATATAAAAATAAATAAATAAGAGAAATAATATATTTTTAATTACTATTATTATAGTTAAGGGAAGAAAAAGAAAAAATTAAAAAAAGCTATAAATATTATTATAATAAGCATTTGCTTTAATATTATATATATAAAATTATATAATTATAAATAACTTTACTTATATATATATAATTTTATATATATTACTATAAATTATAATTAAAAATTACTATTACTAACCTTAAATATATAAAGCTAAAAGCATAAGGAATTTATATATAAAAATAAATAACTTATTATTATTATTATTAAAAAAGCTAATAATTTAAGCATATAATAGAGGTTAATATAGGCCAAACCCTAGCCTTATATCTATTATAATAAGCTTTTTAATAGGGCTTATAATTAGTCTTAAAATAAAAGTCCCTATTAAATAAACCTTACTTAAGGAACCTTATTCTAGGCCTCTAATATAAAAGCACCTCTCTATTTAACCCTAGTTTATATAACTTAACTAATAATATAATATATAATAGCTAAAATGCCCAACTTCTTATTAATTAAATATAATACAATCTAATTAAATAATAAAAGCTATATAGCTACTTACTATATATTAAAATATATAAATTTCCTTAAATATATTAAGCTAATAAAAGACCTTAATAGGCACTTAAAAGAGTTATAACTCTTAAGCATTCTTATACTACCTAATATAAATATACTATTAAATATTAATTAAAAGATTAATCTAATTATTTTAAACTATAAGATTCTAATTAAAAGACTTAATATATATTAATATTATTATAACTTCCTTAAATAGAAAGTTAAAAACCTTATATAACTTTTTAAAAAGAAAAGAAAAAACTATTTTAATAATAATAATAAGCAATTTATTAAAACGATCTAATTAGATGCTTATAAGCTGTGGCTCTAGGAGCTGCTATATATAGTAGTAATAACTTAAATAGTTGCTTAAAAGGCTGTAGAGGAAAATTTGAAGATAAAAAGTGGGTTAAATGGACGTAAGGGTTGAAAAGTAGGGGGGGGGCTAAAAAGGTTAAATAAAAAAGAAAAGTCTGGAAAAGGTTAAAATGGGTCTAAGGGCATTTAAACCAATGGAAATAGAGTAAGGCAATTAGGTAGTAAAATATACTAAGAGTTTATATAATAATAAAAATTACTAATTGTAAAGAAATAACTTATTATAAAAATATATTTAAAAGAGAAATAGTTATATTTAAAATTAGAGCTAACCTTCCTAATTGAATTATATATTAAAATCGAGTCTAACGCCCTTAGGGTTATTATATTAAAAATGATATCATAAAATTAATTTGAAACATCGGGCGCTATGGACTGCCGTACTATTATGGGGTCAGTTTTACACCCAGCTAATAACCCTTTCAAAAAGTCGCCACGTTCTCATTGACACACCACACTGCGGATGGGATATAATAAGAGGGTAAGATTTCACCCTCTAATAATGCTCGTAGTTGATCAGCTAGCTAACTACTGCATCAAATCTAGCTATGGCAACAAGTTTCTACTTTCGAGCAGGACAACTGCTGTGCCGCGTATTTACTTAAGCGAAGGACCATTCAAAACAACCTAAACAAAATGTCTTCCGTATATAAGACTACGAAGCTATCTAGGTCCATATTTAAGGCCTCAACTGCCGCTCCTCCTGATCGACCCACTACCCTCGCCAGACTTATTCGCCCTGCCACCGCCTGGAGGAGGTATAGGAGGTTGAGGTTTAGATATTTTTGGAGGCATATCGTTCCTTTTATTATTAGGCGAATAAGCGGTTGCGAAATGGCGCATAAGCAAGAGAGAACTCGCTTGTATTATTTGGCCAGCCATAGAAGATGTGTCTTAGCTTTCGAGCCTGCATCCGTATTGCGGTTCTTGCCGCTGAGGCTGCCTTTGCCAAGCGTGTATGTATGGTGAGCTTTGCCATATTGACCCGCGCCCAATCTACCCTCGCTTAAGGCAACGAAAGGTGGTGAAAAGCCACTTGGATGCGCAATTGACGGCCTTGACCTTGCTACGAGTATTCTCTTCGGGACGGTTATATTCATTTCATTACAGGTCTTTCTCGCATAGGCCCCAATTCGCATTAAACGATCCCCATCCCACCCTTAGCTATAAGCATCATTCACTTCATTCATGTAGTATTCCCGGACGACTTCGCCATGCATGATCCCATGGATGTACGCATCGCCCACGATGCGACAGCACGACCCATCCCGTCGTAACACAAGGGGGACTCGTCCTCCGTCCAGCACGGCGACACAATCGCCTTTCCTCGCGAACAGAGGACCCAAGCTTATGTAGCCTCTCCTGGTGCGTACCATTTTCCTCCCATTTCCTGAAATCTCTATTTTATTGTATATTCATCTCAGAACTGATATTCTACTTCAAATGATAACCACTCTCCCGCCACTTGAAATAGCAATACTAGCCTGTCTATATAATATCCCCACCATGCCGGTTGTTCTGGTACTCCACGGTGAGATTCTCAAGGCAGCACAGAACCTAAAGGTTGCCAACTTGGTGCCGGTGGGATATATGCCGCGAGATGACCGGCAGCGTCAGCCTACTCACTTTAGACGGCCTCCACAAGCCGTTGAAATTCTATTGAGGGCTTGATTCAAAGGGACTAACTGTAGGATCCCAGCAGACTGGGGCATACTCGTCCGTCTCCAACGCAGTCACGTCAGCCTCGCTCAGTTCGAAGTCGTAGATATCGGTGTTGTCCCTGATCCTAGCGGGCGTGACACTCTTGGGCAACGGAACGAAGCCCTTCTGCAGACTCCACCTGAGCAAGATCTGCGCTTCCGACTTGCTGTACTTGTCGGCTAGCTTCACCAACCGCGCGTCGCCCCATCGTTTGCCGCGGACAAGCGGGCTATAGGCTTCGACGACTATGTCGCGCGCCTTGCACCACTCTACAATCTCCCTTCTCGCACACCAAGGGTGGAGTTCGTACTGAGCAACATTGATCTTTCCACCCTTGCCCTTTCCTCCACGCTTGACCTCAAGCTCGCAGATGTGCTGCTCGAGTTGGTCAAGGTGATGGATGCCGTAATTACTCACGCCGATGGATTTGACCTTTCCGGCTTCCTGGGCCTCTACGAGCGCCTCCCAAGCCCCCTTTCGACCTTCCGAGGTGCCATACGGGCAGTGTAGGAGCATCAAGTCGATATAGTCGAAGCCAGTTTCGGCCAACGTCTTTTCCACCTGAGCCTTGCAGTCGTCGTAGGTGATGAGGCGGACTTTGGAAGTGAAATGGACGTCGGAACGCGGGATATTCGTGGCCTCGCGAATGGCCTCGCCAGCTCCAGCTTCATTCTTGTATGACGCGGCCGAGTCGATCTAGAACATGACTCAGCTGAAAGTCTTGTCAAAAACCGTCGTGGTTGCGTTTCTTACATGTCTGTATCCGAGCCTCAATGCTTCAGTCACGACTTCCCTTGCTTGCTCGGGTGGCCTTGAAACAATCAGTTCTCATCTAAATTTGCAACTACTAGTCAAACCTACGTCTTCCAGAGCTACCATGCACCCGTTTTAGATATGGCATTTATCATGGAAGGGCGTGCACTTACCCCATATCCCAGGGCGGGCATCTGCTGGCCGTTGTTCAGCAATACCTTTGTCTGTAAAGTGACCATTTTTCCAGTCGCAGGGAAGCCTTGATAAGCGCGTGAAGCCAAGTTGAAGACAAAGACTTGGAGAGTTGTGGTAAGGAATCCAGCAAAGTTGTTTGGCTGACTGAAATGTGCGTTGCATTAGTATTTTGTAAGGAATTACGTGTGCAGTGAAGAAGATTATCTGTCCTCTTGCCAGCGGGGATGACTGAGCGGGGATAAAGAACCCCAAATGCCGATTTCGGTGCCGGTATCGCCGTAGAGTTGTGCAAATAGCCGAGGAAGCTCAGGATTATTAATCGCGGGTCAGAAGCAGGCGACAAGGATGTCAAATGTCAAGTTGAGTACATCGTGTTACCACAGTTCACTGTGAGTTTCTCAAATCTGTTAGTGACTACAATATTCATGTATTAAAAATGTACCGGAATCGTAATTTGGAATCCCTGTAGCCTGTATCTCTACAATATCCACATAGACTTGAACACCAGTTACGAGAAGGTATAAGAAGCAGAGCATGTTCTTGCTTATGATGTATGCCACTCATATGTTGGCATACAAGAGAGCGAATTTGGACCTGTCCATCCCAGAGCTCCCCGGTCATGAGCTCGTCGGCGACATTGTGGCCGTTAGCGAGGGTGTGTCGAGCTTCACTGGCGGCGAGCGTGTAGGTGGTCATACTCCAAGACGAAATTGAGTTACTACCCTTCGGCGGAGATGGCATGTTCACCAGGGACCCCATTGCAGCCATGAAAAAGCTTTACATAGAGTCAACGTCTGGCAGCTGCTGGCTTGACTAAGTTCAGATAGATTTCTGAGGAACGTATATATGTACTAACGCGATAGACATGCTTGTCCGGGACGATATCTCGGTCACCAAAGCTACGTGGCTGAGTGGTGCTGAAGAAAACCGGGCCACGCACGAAGCATGCATCGAATTTATCGAACAAGAAGTCAGGATCCAATTGTCGAAGAACATTCACGTTCTGGGGATGAATTCGGCTGCAAGGGTGTGTTGTTTCTCGACAACTGGTACTTACTGTCTGATGAATGAAACGTCGGGCTAGCGACCGAAAAGCCGCTTCAGATAATAGAAAACATTTTCATTATAAAATCGCCGAATACTGTGTCAGTTGAAGAGCTGGCGGCGGAGCCTGCAGGATCCTATCAGGTAAAGACCACAAAGCAAACCAGTGACGGAGAGACAGAGCTTGAAGTTGACGTCTTGGTTTGGGGAACTGGGTTCGATAGGAATAATTCGCGTGGTCGTTTCCAAGTCTATGGAAAGAATGAAGAGAACCTCTCTCAAACCTAGAAGTATTACCCTCAAACATTTTAGAGCAGAGTCTTTCTCCCCAAGTAACCATGCAACACGAAACTGACTAAAAAACATCTAGGTGTTGCTGTCACGGAATTTCTCAACCTGTTCCTTACCCTTGGGCCTAACTCGACGAATTATAGGTCGAATATTACTACAGTAGTAGGGTCAAGGTGAACTATCAGTGCAAAGTTCTTCAGCGCATTGAAAAGAAGCTCAAGAAAGGCTCATTCGCTGTTTACCCTAACCACCAAGTTCAGGATGGCCAGACTGGAATGATTTCATCCAACTCAAGAGCTTGCCGAAAGGAGAGACTTAGATCAACTGAGGGTTTTATAATACGCGTGGTCCACTTTGAAATTAGAAAAGGTTTCTATAATTTCTATTTTGCATTGGATGTTTTTAATTGAAAAGTGGTAAGTGGGTAGTACATAAACATTCCTCACACTTTTTAATTCTATCTACTAATGGCAAGTGAAAGGCTACGTTTAATTAGCGTCTTGGGATGTCAAAGTCTGCATGTTATACTCTTTATCTCCATCATATGGCATGACTACTCTCTTTCTTGCCTAACCTCGACCCCCCGTGACCGTGCCAGACATGGTAAGCCTCGGATGACGAGACAAAGAGGCCTTCAGATAGGGTACTGTCGCTTAGTTACGTCCACTCCGCTCCGTGTTTGGTAGGTATCCGAGTTGGGCATATAACCGGGCCGGATATTTGCCAGACTTCCGACCGTGTTTACAGCTGCCCCAGAACACGTCCCGTCGTACGTCTGCTTCTCTCTAGCTGAAATATCCCCTCTCTACGTGTGATGGAAGGTCGATATGAAAGGACAACTAGAACCCAACCCTTACCGCCATTCCCATGTACTTTCAGGATGAGGAGCACCCCACCACTGTAAAGCCAGCCTCGGGCATCTCTATTACGGCTTAACTCGTGGCCAGCTAGAATGACCTGAGCTTGTACCGTGGCCACACTGGAATCCTCCAGTTCAATTTCAAGGAGAATCTTTGCACCATCTGCGAAAAGCTCCGATGGTGAACTTGGGGAAGGTATCAAAAATTGGGTGGTGAGAACCAAGTCAATTAAGAGGTCAAGCGTGGTTAGTCTCTTTACTACTGAGGAGAGGAAGGATCAAACCAATTCAACCCCTTAGACTGCCTTGACCTTATTGTCTTTTAAGTGGTTCTTATAAAGGCATGCCTAGTAACACAATAAAGGAAACCATAAAATTATATATAGGCTAATTAGATTATCTATCCTTATTTATATAAGAACGGTTCTCGCGCCTTGGACGAGATGGACACTATTTCCGGGTGTGGCGATCATACACGCCCCCTCCATCCCAGATTGCGCTTTACGCCGCCCCATCCCTCCTCGATCCTTGCTAAGGCCTTCCTGTTCTCGTCTGACGACCTAGCTCCGAAGGTCCCAGGCAACGTACCCCTTGCCATCGGGGAGATGGGAGCCTGTACTTGGAAGCCGATTTGTTGATAACTATCTCAACCTCCAGTAGTCTTTACTCCTCTTTCTCTATTCTATGTCACCTCTCATTGAACTCACTTTGTCCCAAGGTGACGGCTGTGGCCTAAAGTCGCCAAGCAGCATCGAGCCAGAGCCCCTTCGCCGATTCGCTATGACTAGGTCTCGTAAAGGGTGTGTTAACTGCAAGAGGGCCAAAACGAAATGCGACAACGCAATGCCTTGCCAGAGGTGCATGGTCAAAGGGATCGAATGCAAGCTAAAACCACTGCAGTGGGTAGGGGGAGTCGCGATGAGGGGACGCTTGGCCGGTTCTTTAATTCCTGTCAAGTCTATTGAGCATCCTGTCAAGTCTATCGAGCATCCTGTCGAGTCTATCGAGCATCCTGTCGAGTCCATCGAGCGTTATATCAAGCATCTTGTTGACTCTATCGAGCATCCTGTTAAACCTGGCGATCCTGTCGAGTCTATCAAGCGTATCAAATCTATCAAGCGTCTTGTTGACTCTGCCGAGCATCATATCGGGTCTATTGAGTCTCAAACCTCTCCCAAGGGCGAAATAAAACCCACCCTCAGCGATGGCTATTGCTGCCCCTTCACATTGGACGCTACTGGCGAAAGGTTCCGCCGCGTGAGCGGCTTTCTAGGACGAAGGGATGGTCGTATATGGGCTAAGGGATATGAACATCCTTCTCAAGCACTCAACGAGTTGATCCAGCGACTCCAATCAGCTAGCTTCAAACCATTTGACCTTACGGCATATAACACAACACAGACTCATAAATATCCCGGATGGAAAATGTAAGGTCCTCAATTCTTATAAGCCTGTTTCTAACATTCCTTCAGAACCCTAATTATCCAAATGCCGAGACGATTCGACCCTGCGATGTGAGGCTCCTCTTAGCACGATCTGCGGTTACCAGCTAAATACATGACTTTCTCGCCTCTTCACAACTGTTCCATCCTCTTGTCTCCTTACGTTTATTAAATGGCGCACATCTAGCGCATTGGTTTGGCTTCAGTGTCCTTGTTTTTCTTGCCAGAAATTAAGTTAGGGGGTTACAATATCCTTGGGAGAATTCTGAGGGTTCCTGGTGTACCGGAATGCCGTGTCCAGAGTACGGTTTGAAGAGGGTCGTGGAAGCCTCAACCCACTGAAGATCCGGTGTGAGAACTTGATGGAGGAGTTGCTTGGGGACCGACTGGGGCTGCATCTAGGCACAATTCCTCGACCAGAGACCCGGCATAAGAACTTGATGAAGAAGTTGCTTGAGAATCGATTGGTGTTGTGTTTAGGTATGAATCCTGCTCGTTGACTGAAGGAATTGGTAGGAAACCGGATAGTGTCGCGTCTGGGCACGAAAAACCAGCTGAAGAATCGAGTGGTGTCGCTGGACTTGAATCTTGGACACACAGAACCTCCTTAAGTGTATTCCATAAGTCCGTCCGGCGTAGTAATCTCCATATGGTGTTGCAGGTCTCGGTGAGGGTATGGACCCTTTGTTGAAATTTCTCAGGAATGCGGTTTAAGGTGCACTGTTGGAGGAAGATGCATAAAATGCACGATTGCACAGAATGTTCCGAGAGAATCAAACACGGAATGAAAGACTGTCCGTTTTGCGATACTGATCCCCTCCCCCTCGATGAACTCCAAGATCATATCTTAGTGAGCCATAGGGAGACCGAGAAGTGCCCAGAGTGCGATAAATGACAAACAGAATCTGGATTGCCGTTTTATCTCCGAAGAAGAGGCGGGAACCCCCAAGCAGTGCAAATGAATGGGCGACCAAACAATATACAAATTACGATGCTCCCGGAGAGTGCCCTAATAATTACTATCAGCGTTTGTCTAAGCATCAAAGAAGAGAACATGGATACCGAAAGAAGGAGCATATGACCTTCAAGACCGAAAGAGTAACCTGTGTGGATGGACAGAAGACGCATTCAAAAGGAAACGAATACCGATGCAAGCTGTGTCAGGAGAAGAAGGCTGAAACCGGGCGTGGGCAAAAGCGGGCTAGAATGGCTTGTGGAAGAGCATTCCGCCAATGCACCCTCATTCATTCAAAGCCTCCTGCTGGATGGGCCACAAAGGCGGCAAACTGGAGCATCAAGATATTCTAATTTAGCCGGCCTCCCCGCTGAACCCCTCCAAGAAGCCAATATGAATCTTCCAGGCGAACGTGGAAAAGGGCCGTGAGAAACACATAGCCGCACTAGAAACAGCGCGGGCAGATGGTTTCGACATCGCCATTATCCAAGAACCCTGGACATCCTTACCAACTGGAGCATACCATCAGGATGCTTGGCCGCTGGAGACTTTGACGCAAGCCATCCCCTTTGGCACAGCGGGAACATTACGAACGAAGGATATCGCATTGCCGACTGGGCCCAAGTAACAATATTGAGCTCACGAATCCCCCGATCTACTCTGTGGGGAAGCCCCCCAAACACCCAAGAGTAAAAGCCTTAGTATACGCAGGCAACCCTTACCTTCGGTACGGGTATGCCGAGGGTACTGGCATCCTCCGCGTCGGCCGCACGCTTACTGAGACAGCCGAACAAGTGAACCAGGACATCCGCCTTACCGACAAATTGGGACGTGATAATGCCTGTTCGTTCGATGCCCTAAAGACAGAAGTAATGCACTTCTCGAGAAAGACAAGGGACTAGTCCTGTCCCTCAATAACTCATGGTGAGAGAGTAATCACCCCAGATAGGTCCATGCAGTGGCTCGGAATCTGGCTCGACCGGAAGCTCTCCTTCTCGGCACATGTCTCTGAGATGGCCACTAAGGCAAGATCAGTAGCAAATGTGCTCCGCAGTATCTCAAACGCCCAACACGGTCCCCCTCCTCACCTCGTAAGGAAAGCAGCCATCGCCTGCGTGCAACTAATACTGCTCTACGGGGCGGAGGCCTGGTACCCAGGCACGACAAAGAACTCCCGCACAGGGGTTAAAGATACGAGGATTGGAAAACTCCTTTCTTGCGTTCAATCTGTCCAAAATCTAACTATGCGCGCCACCGTCCCAGCATGGAAAACCACTCCCACTGCCGCCCTCCACCGAGAACCTCGCACCCTGCCCCGAAAATACTCTTAGACAAAGCCCGCCTGCGCTTCGCAGCCCGCCTCCAATCCCTCGATAAGCCCCACCCTCTGTATCCGGCCAGAGACTAAAAAACCGTCAGTACGCAACCCAACGCGCCTACAACGGACTGCCTCTCCTACATAAGGGACCCCGACCGGTGCTGTACCCAAGATACCCCCATGACTCCTCCCTTGAACCTGTTGTCACGGGGGACAAGGACACGGCTGCTGCCGCGTTTCTTGAATGGCTGGCTGACTGCAGACCCGACCAGCTGGTGGTCTATTCAGAGGGGCCCAAGTCGGAAGGTGAAGCGAACACTGCGAGCCAAGTTTCCCCCTTGGCCCGCAGAGATCACTTGCCACGCATTAAGCGAAGACTGCGACCGCTATACCACCTTAATAACGGCAGGCAAGTTCTTTACCGAGATCTGCGGCTGCCAGCAGTGAAGTAGACCGCCCCGTCCCCCTCATCTGTTCCATCTGTTCCCTTTGTATCCTCTCTGCTTTTTCTCCTCTTCTTCCGGTGCACTCATCGATCGCCCTGGTGTTGGCACGCCAGAGGCGTCGGGGAATCACGCACCACGCGGCTGGCTGCCCTGAGAAACAGTTAACAGTTCCAAATAAAAACTGGCACCCTCGCAGCTGTTAAAAGATGCAAGAAAGGACCCGCGGACGGGACTCTCTTTCGACGACTTGCGAGAAATAGGGCCATAAGTAGCCCTGTTGGTGAATTGCTAGGCACAAAACTTCCTCAGACTGGAGGGAGAAGGCAAGTCTCTTATCGAAACGAAGGTCCAGCACTCTGCATCTCAGAGACATGCTTGTGACTGATGCGACATGGCACGTCTCTGCCGGCCCAAGATCCATGGTATACGCGTAGATCGGTATTAGAGATGGTAAAGGTAGTGATTTGGACAAGGACATCGTGTGGCATCTGCATGCTTGGTATAGGCAACGGTTGATCCCATTGATCGATGCTATTAAGCTGGACTATTTATACCTTTTCATGGAGGCAGTAATTAGTAGTCTGTTTCTATATAGTAACTGACTGCTTCTCATGTCGTGAGAAACTTGGATTGAGATTAGATTCCTGTATCGGCGGGGGGGTGCTCCATTTCAGTGATGAACCGAGAGGGGCTGGTCCTAGCAGCCAGAGCTTATTGCTGCAGGGTCAGTCATGACGAAAAGAAAGCTGCTTTCTCTCCAGTCCATGGATCGCACGATGAACAAGGTTCTCGTGGTTGATAGGTCAACTGGCTGACTGTAACACGTCGTGGAGTAGTGTTACCAGCCATACCTCTCTAATCTGTTCCATCTTGTCCCCCTCAGCAGAACATTGCCCAAGCCAGGTACCTCAGATTTGCCTTCACAAACAAAAGGACTGACTTGGCGAACAACGGGCAGAGAGTCCAACGTTTCGAATGGCTGACGTTGAAGCAGATGCAGATTCCTGCTTTGACGTCGTTCACGCTGAAATTAATACAGAGAGCCGAGAGTGTCGCATACAGAGTCTCTGCGGAAACCAAACGGGCGAGCCTGAAGATTTGGGAAAGTCTGTCGACATGTCCATAGAAGAGAAAATGGACCTCCCAGGAGCGTGGAAGCGGATCGCCGACTTGCGCTAGGGTACTATGCCTCGGTACCGTGGAGCAAGACTGGTTCGACGCATGCTCTGACAGCCCTTCTAACAGTCCAGCCAGATGCCTAATCACCGCATCGCTGCCTCTAGGTGTGTCTCTATGTCACCCTCCCTGGCGGATCGGCGGCGAAGTGTTGGAGAGATTTGGGCCAAGTGCTTGACTTGCGTCTTGTTCGGGTCGAAAGAGATATTCCATTTGCAGCACCTCAATGAGTCTTTCGACGTATTTTGATGCTGCCCCGGCCGTCCCGTGTAGAGAATTTCCTGTGCACAGAATACCCGTATCGTCTGTGTAGTTGAAGCGGCCTTGAGGGTCGCCTGAGCGGTAGATAGGATCAGTTTCAAGTAAAACAAAATCGGCGATACAGGCGATCTTTGTGGAAGGCCGCATTGGAGAGGAGAGATAGCGGTGGTAATGCCGTGGTATCTGATGCAGGCTGATCGGCCATGCATGAAGGACTCAGCCCAAAGCCTGAGGTGAGGCCACATTTCTTTCTCGCCAATCTTTCCTCCTTTAGGAAGTTTACATCTGGTACCTCACGGCTGAGCAGCGGACCATCGAGGCCAAGTTTGTTTTCTTGGCCGATTTTCACATCTACCCGAGATACGTCGTTGGAATGAGCTGACCGTATTCAAGAAGTCAGAGAGGCATGCGATTAGGACACTCTACAAGCAGCTTCTGGATGACGGGGTGGTAAGGGGCTAAGCCAGTTCAGCCCGCATGTCAACTTCAAGGACGACCATGCAACTCACTTGGCTTCAACGACAGAGCGTTGCACGGTTTTTGACGCATCTAAAGGACACTCTGGACCCTAGTAGCGTCTCGTCCTCGGGAAAGTTTGGTGTATGGGGAGCCAAGACCAAGGAGAGCTTGTTAAGGAAGAGAACGCAAATGGGCACAGTCGAGGACTATCTTAGGCTAGGGACGAACGTTCACTTGAGATAGCGTTGCGGACAGAGAACAGAAGATGAAGCAGTGCTTGCTACAAACTAAGGCAATATGTAAAATACGAAAACAAGAGAAAAGAAATGTAAGAATGGTAAGCAGCTCATCAGCTGGCTGTGTCCTCCGCACCACAATATCAAAAGCGAGCAAGCTTTCCAGCAGTGCCTCCTCGCTTAAGCCTTACTCAAGAAACAACCATGGTGGCAGATCCAGAGCTGTAGTAGCCTTCAACGGCGAGGATCTGATAATCGTAGGTACCAAGGTTCAGACCGACGTTGCGCCAGGCGTTAAAATGGGCAGATGTGTTGACGGATCCGCTAGAGCGCTTATTGCGTCGAACAGACCAGAACTGCTGAAAGGTGCGGGTGCCTTCGATCGAGGGAGCATTGACGCGGGTACTGACATAGATATCGTAGACTGATCCATCAACGGTCACCTCACCCTTCTTAGTGGCGCCGCTCGATGGGTTATAGGTGCCGAAGTTCTCAACGATGTAATACTCGATGAGAGGGTTACGAGTCCAGCCATAGATGGCCAGGTAGCTGTTCCCGTTGGGCTGGTAGGAACCGGAGTAGTTGATGGTTCTGGAGGGGGTCAAGTCAGCCCAAGGATCAACTCGCATATTCCACTATGTCTGCTGAACATACCTTCCGCTTCCGGTGTTCCATCCTTTTCCACCGACATGATTGCCATTTCCGCTCCATCTCATGCTGAACTGACCACCATTGCCGTTGGTATAGGTGACACTGCTTGGCGTATCGGTCCAGAAAGAGTAGTAATAGCCACCACTATATCCAGTGGAACTTTCAGTGCGTTTGGCGAGGCCGTCCTCGATGGCGGTCACGTCTATGCTCTCCCGGGAAGCTGGCTCAGCAGGGGCGGCCAAAACACTGGCAACGGCCGAGATAGCCAAAAGAATGTGCGAGAATGAGACCATGATGAAGGAGTTGATGGACAAGTGGTGGGTAGAACTCAAATTCACATCTAAGAAGCGGCTGCTTGACTACTCACTTCTGGGAGCATAATGCAAGAGACGAATTCATTAGCATTATATATTGTAAAGATCTAGATATGCTTCCGTATTTGCTAATCGTGGATAAAAGGCACCTGGACTCTAGCTGTGAACCCCGGGAAATCATTCAGGCAGACTTTGCAAAGAACCGTACCATCTTTACTAAGTCATCAGGGCCGGGTAAACTGCCGGGTGATCATGCGGGTCGAAGCCTCTACTGCATAGTACGACTCTTCAATCGAAACAATGCATTTTCTTCTCAACATAAAGCCTGCCAATCAAATAACTGAGGAATTTTGCATTCCCTGAATCCGGCTTGTTCTTATTTAGGCTGTATTCCAACCCCCGTGGGGGATCTACCGATTCGGCAGTGTATAACGGGCCATTCTGCCGAAATCTCCACAGCTGAGGGGGAAGTTGTTTCAAAATCAGGTGTCCGTATTCCATGACCACTTACGGGCAGGCCAGGGGTCTTGTCGAGGTTCCGAATCACTTGTCCCTTTCTCGGCCACAGAAGCGATAGTCTTGCTCGATCTTCTCGCTTCGATCTTTTGTTTTAACCGGAAGTGCCATGACTGTTCCTGTGGAGAATCATCAGTGCCGGAGCCTGCCCTGTGCTATGGGAATTGTCATCGCAGGAAACCTGAGCCCTCGATCATGCTAGTGCCAAGGTATACCCTTCATCCTGACCTGAAAATGAGAAACCCCAAGTTCCTAGTTCGCCGCCCAAAGGAATAGTCTTTCCACCCGGAAACCAATCTCAGGGTGCGCGGGGCGTCTCTAGAGGACGTGTCATGCCGCGGAAGGGATTCACTCAGTAGCTTTCTTTCTCATCAGAAACCCCACGTTGCCGGACTCTCCAGTATTCATGCCGCTTCCATTGGTTTATTGAGGAGCTCGTGTTTCGTCTAGCCTAAATGCAAGAGCTAGCAAATTCGTTCGGAGCTTTGTTAAGGCTATCTATATCTAGGCAGCATGTTACTCGCAATGACAGAATCCGATTACTAACAGCCCTACTACGCGTCACCCGTTACTCATCCTATCATAACTTGTACAATATCCGATTACTTGCTCGAGAGAAGGAAATAAGAGTAACTTTAAGGACATCGATCAAGGAATGGGAACCAACCCAATACATCACCCGAATCTCGACATTAGTTTTTCCCTTTCTCATGCGTGAGCCGAAGCTTTCGCTGCTTTAGCCGGAGCACCATGGGAGCAGTACCGGAGCATGGTGGATGAGTGCGGCGCAGTCAGAGAGGGTAATATGGCTTCCAAATTAGAACAACTCATAAGGATGCGTTTTGCCTCTCTATAATGCAGTACCTCATCGTGGGGTGTATCAAATACTAATAGGACACAAGAACTGGGAGCCTGTATATCTTAGTAGAGAGTTTAACCACCTCCTCCCATTATCTCTTCCAATATCAAGTTGCCCTCGCGAGATAGACCTACCCCCCTTGCTGCTATCCGGAATTCGCGTGAAAAGTATAAGTTTTTATCATGGCGTTATCCTAACTATCTGCTATTAGAGTCACCAACACCTGCTTCCGAGCTTGGAGAGCTTTGGTCAAGTCTCAAGGGCTGCCTAAGGCAACCACTGGAGACAAATTGCTCATCCAAACCTCTCACTCCTGGAAATTGCGGCATTAACAACAAGGGGCCGTGGGTGTTGTGAATTCAGCCGAAATGTCTTCCCTGGGAAGACTGTAACATCGAGGCTTGGTGACTAGCCTCACCCATGACGGTGAGGCGGAACGGGGAGCCGAGTACCCATAGAACTCGTAGGAACAGCGGCAAGCAAAGGACCAATATGCATTCAAATTAGAAGACTTGAGCAATATAACTAGGAAACCCCCGAACAGTTTGTCTGATGAGTAGCAGGGACAATAGAGAAGTATCACGCTGTGTAACTTCGCATGGTAGCAGAAGTTCTCAAGATGAAAGGGCCGAAATCGTCAACTCCACATAAGCAACGCTATAGAGCCGCCAGATTTATCGCTCCATGATTACAGACACTAGGGTCTCTCATTAAATATCTGTGTTACGAATGACTTACTGGCTACTAAGATTCTCAAAGATGTTCAGCTACATTGTTCAGTCATATATCGGAAACCATCATGGCTAATCCAGTCAACGCCAAAACAGGCCATGAGTCTGTCATAGGGGTTGATTTTGCGGCTATATGTACCGGCACATATTCAAGCCTTAATATATATAACGTGAAGATTAAATTGACAATTTCTCGCTTCCTTCTGAGCTGAGATCCGCTGTGCCAGAGGGAGTTTCCCGCCTCTGTGACTGGGACCATCGTGCAAATGCTTTAAGAACGACGAGCATTGTTGAAGAAGGTCCAGGTCTCTCCTGGAGCCCAGGGGCCGCTATTGTTGTCGTGGGGGTCGGCGACGTGGTCGCCACTGTGAGCAATCCAGGTGACGGGAGCTCGGCTGCACTGGTAGGTGGTCTTGATGTGGGAGCCGGAGCCGCGGGCGGGCTCGGGGGCGTTTTTCGACTGGCAGCCGTTGAGCTGGAGGAACTTGTCGCGCAGGGCTCGGCCACGGTCAATGGGGAGGACGCTGTCGGCCACACCGTGAATACCAAGGTAGGCAACGGGCTTGTTCCCTCCGTTGCATCCGCTGAGCTGAGCACCAGAGATGACAGCAACGGCCTTGAAGACGTCTAGGGTCTTTGGTTAGTAATTGCTCGTAATGGTATTCTCCAGCATCCTACGGTCTTACCAGGTCGGGAGCAAGCAACGGAGAAGGACATGGCACCGCCGTAGCTAAAGCCAGTGGCAAATATTTGCTGCTCATCAATACAAAGGTTGGACTTGACGGTATCAAGGATCTGGTCAGTAAAAGTGATGTCGTTTCCATTGGTGTTCGCCCAACCGGCATCTAAGCCCTGGGGAGCAACGAAGATGGCAGAGCCCTGGGCCAGGCTCTCGAGGCCGTAGTAGCCTCCACCAGCTACATTCTGCATGGAGCCACCGCGCCAGTGGTAGCCGAAGATGAGCTTGTAGGGCTGGTTGCGGTTGTAGTTGTTGGGGATCTTCAGGGTGTACTGACGTTGCTGGCCAGCAACCGTGACGGTCTTGACGCCGCTCTGGATGGGATTCTTACCGCAGCCTGCGGAGGCGGCGGCAATGCCCTGAGCGGCGGCGATGAGGAGGAAGACGGTAGCTAGAAGGTTTCTGAACATGGTGAAAGGATCACCTTGAGTTGTTTGTATTGGATAGAAGTGAATGTACAGAGCCACTTACAGAACTAGTTGGAAATCCGTCATCATCTCAACGTTTATATACTACCATCTCCCCCGCAAAACATGCTATAAAAAGAAGACGGAGACTTACTAGTTCGTATAACAGCCCTAATTAGGAACAAACGAGGTCGATATAGGCATAAACTAACCGGATGAAAGCCGAAATTCTGGGCAATCTATTTCCTGCAAAAAAACACATCGCGAATGGAGGAAAAACTTCCGTCAATCCCTGGGGTTTCGCAAATCATGCAAACCCCGTAATACATGGTCCTTCTATTAAACCTGATGCAACAACAGCCCCTCAGCCAAGTCGCCTTTCATATGGTGGTATGTACTTTTGTTTGCAAACTGCTGATTCCTATCGGCACTAACACCATCCCCCCGAGCTTAGGGTTAGGCTGGGGCGTGGCTCTAGATGTAAGAGTAATAACAATACCCACGAATCCTCCCAGCCGACGCTGTTTGCAAAAAGTTCCTCAAGTGGCCATTTTTCGTATTTCAGATAGCCCAGCTAAATCATCCCAAATTATCCTCGCAAGGAGAAGTATCCTCCACTGATCCCCAGTTCATCATTTGATCGGCACAGTTCTCCTCGTCTGTGATGCCACGTCCATCGGGCGCAAATAACTTCCAAATCGGTGTTCGCCTTGGCCATGACCCCTGCCCATTCGCCCGTTAGACACGCGCCGACACCGATGACTACACACCTATGACTACTCTGTACACACCTATCAATTACCCGGGCACCTCACGGAGGGAGGAAGGGGGGCAGTGGATCTCTGCAGCACCACACAGAGTATCACCTCAATTGAGGACCATGAGACCCATTGTCCCATTTCGGCTGCCCTAGGGAAAAATTCTATCAATGAGGATTGACCTTGTTCATCTCTTTCGAGGTGCTGGTGTTCCGGAGTCGAGCAGACTATACGAGCTTCCAAGTACTTAAAGTCACTATTATTGCAAGAGCCAGGAGGGAAGGGATCAGCCATTGGAACACCTCCACTGTTAATTCACTTCTACTTTATCCGTTTCATTCTTCCCATACTCTCTTTTGATTCGTCACCATATTATTAATACGCGGTCTTCAACTTCTCATTGCGACCTACGGTGCAGCCGCTGCCTCGATTCCCGTCGACAGGTCGGCTCTGGAAGTCAGACGAAAAATAAAATAATAGATAGCTTTTTTTAATAATTTTAAAATCTTATTTATAATTAAATATACTAGGTTCCCTTTAAAAAGCCTAAATAAAATACTAATAAGAATTATAAAACATTTTAAGATCTACTACTTATAATAATAAAATTAGGTAAGGTTTAGGGGAGTATTAACCTATCTATTAAAGTGTAAATAAAGCAGCCTTTTTTTAAAAATATATTCTAAAAGAAGCTTAATAAGGGTAAGTTAAAATAGATCGCGTCTCTTCCTTACGAGTACTATATTACTGCTAACCTAGAAAACTCCAAGTCGACTTGATGGCTCCGACCGACGCGCTAAGGAGAAACAAGCCAGCGCTCCTCAAAGCTACTCGTGGACCTCGACTGGACCTCTCATCCCTGCCAAGAACGATGGCCGTGGCATCAAGGCTCTCAATGATCCATCCATCGTCCAGGTTGATGGGAAGTACCACGTCTTTGCCAGCACGGCGTCTACCTGAGCTTCACCGACTTCAACCAGGCTCAGAACGTTCAGCTCCACTACCTCGAGGACAAAGCCACTGGCCGTGGCTACCATGCTGCGCCCCAGGTCTTCTACTTTGCTCCTTAGAAGCTTTGGTATCTCATCTACCAGAACGGCAATGCTTCCTACTCTACCAACAAGGACATCAACAACCCTAACGGCTGGAGTGCGCCTAAGAACTTCTACTCTAATATGCCCGATATCATCCGCCAGAACATCGGCAACGGCAACTGGGTCGACATGTGGGTGATTTGCGACAACAGCAAATGCCACCTCTTCTCCTCTGATGACAACGGTCACCTCTACCGCTCCTCCACCTCCCTCCAGAACTTCCCCAACGGCTTTGGCAACACTGCCATTGCCCTGTCTGACACCAACCGCTACGCTCTCTTCGAGGCCTCGTGCGTCTACCACCTGGAGACCGGCGGCTACCTCCTCCTCGTCGAGGCCATTGGCACTGATGGCAACCAATACTTCCGCTCCTGGACTGCCTCCAGCTCAGCAGCCCCTGGAGCGCCAACGCCAACACCGAGTCCAACCCCTTCGCTCGCTCCAACAACGTTCGCTTCCCCAGCGGCGCCTGGACCAAGAGTATCAGCCATGGTGAATCATCCGTACCAAGACCGACCAGACTCTTACTATTAGCCCCAACGGTATGCGCTTCCTCTACCAGGGTCTCGACCCCAAGGCTACCGGTAACTGCGATGAGCTTCCTTTGAAGTTGGCTCTTATCACTTAAAACTAAAAGGCATAAGGCAATTAGAGAGGAGAGCTGCATGCTGTGTCCCTTGAACACAGCGACAGTTTTACCTGATTTGTATATTTTGAGAGTTATGGCCAGGTCGATGGCACTACCTACTCGGCTGGTGTCTTTTCTGTCAATAGTTTTGAAGTCAGCCACCCCAGAGTTCGCCACACCCAGCTTTCGCCTGTGAGATTGACAGCTGTGTGCGGTTAATTTGCAAGAAGGATATTTGTGGCTTGTGGGGAGAAGGCGTGGGGAATGGACCGACGCCCCCGCACGAAGGACAAGCAAGGAAAACAAGCCATCAAGAAGACTTCAATCTATAAGAATACCAGTTTCTGCCCAATAACTGTAACAAGCTCAAGTTACACTGATCTGGTGCTGTAAGCACCCCATTAACCGCTTGCTGTGTCTCCTCGTCCTACAAAATGGTAGAATTTGGGAGTTGGAACTCGACGTTTGTTCTAAGAGTCTGACGAAGCAAACCTACTAGGACAAGAAGCATTTAGCCTGAGTTAACCTCCGGCTTCCAGCATTGAGGCATGCGTAATCCAAATTCGCATCGGCAGAATCAGCAACATAATGAACTTGGTGCAAGCATCTCACATTCAAAAGCGCCCAAAATGATTGAAAATAGTCTACTCCGTATGCTCGCATTCCCTTCTCTTAAGCGGGCCGACAGTTTTCGCAAGTAAGCAAAACATGCTCACGACCTAGAATTTCCTAGCAATGGTGACCAGGGTCTGACGATTTCATATCCATCAATTGGGTCGCTTGCGTCCATCGTACAATGCGCCGATCCCTGATGGAACAGAACTTTTTCGAAACACAGAGACGTTTCCTCGGCAAACAACCTTGGGAAGTGAGATGTTTCCTGCATTCAATCGCGCGAGTAATCTCGTATTTAAAGATTTTCCGTCGGCAACGCGGCAAGAATCTGACTGTTTTATTGTTTTTCCAATGCTGCATATGATGTAGATATAGAGAGTGATTTACCTAAAATAAACCTAGTAAAAGCAGTCTGTTTAAAGTTATCCTAAGGTAATAGTTCTAAAGCCCGATTTGGCATGCCTGTTAAGCTTATACAAAGCCGTACCTAATAAACAAATGCGAAAGAGAATTAAATCACGCCACCCTAAAGCTATTAATTTCTAAAATAGTAATATATATAATTCTCCTATAGGCACCAATTATAATAAGTTATATTATTATTATTAAAAAAGCTAATAATTTAAATATATAATAAAGGTTAATATAAGCTAAACCCTAGCCTTATATCTATTATAATAAGCTTTTTAATAAGGCTTATAATTAGTTTTAATATAAAAGTTCCTATTAAATAAACCTTATTTAAAAAACCTTATTTTAAACTTCTAATAACGTACATGATAAGCGAGTCGGAAATACAAGCGAGTCGGAAAAAAATCCTCACCCTCCAGATAGAATTCTAGATAAAATCAAAATAAAGCCTTAAATCAATTGAAACTAATCGCTATTCTCTTCTCCAGATATTTCAACAACAATCTGACATGTTCTTGAGTTATGACCAGCCTTACTACATATTCCACACCGCCTTTCCCTCGCCGCCCCCGACCTTCCCCGATCACCACTTCTCGATAATTCCGCCCTCACCTGCGCATCAACGTCTTTCTGATTAATCTCATCCTTCCCCTCACCTACAGTCATCTTCCCTCCATTTCGCAGCCGGGTTCTTTTCGCTCTGCGCCGCTTGCTAAGGGTCTCATTTGACTGTCGAAGGTCCTGGACCTCAGACTCTAATAAGCTCATCTTATGCATTATTGCCTTTGTTCCCTTAGTCAATGACTTCAGGGCCTCAAGAATAGACGCAGGTGAGCTACTCTGATGCCTTTTGATTCGTCTTTCGAGGTATTCAGACTGTGAGCTAGCCTCAAGCACTGTCTTTGGTGTCTTAGAAACCCAAGGGTCGGGGAGGCCGACCTCCTCTCTAATCGGTGTTGGAGTCCGTAGCTGCACGTCAAGCTTCGATATGACATTTTCTGGGTTCAAGGGAACAAGTCCCGCCCCTCGAAAACCTCCCTCAATATTACTCCTTGTCATCGCGGCTTCGTGGGCGGCACAAAAGGCCGGGAAGAAGTCGGTCTTGGAAACATGGGTTATCGAGCACCTGATCAGATGCTCGATTTCTCGACCATATGCCTTTTTGAGCGGACCAAAGCACCCGACGTCAAGAGGCTGGAGTAGATGAGACGAATGAGCCGGCATACACAGCGTGATGATGTGGTTGCCTTCGCAATATTTCTCAAAGTCGACCGAGTGGTGGCTGTCATGCCCATCGAGGATCAGAAGACGATAGCGACCGGTTGATCGGGCCTTGGTGTGTTGATCGAAGTGTTTGAGCCACTCAAGACCTGTATCATTGTCGGTCCAGCCATTATGAGTCGTCGCAATAGCCCAATCGTCCGGGAGGTTGCTTTCTTGGTACCAATTAGCGAGGTGATATTGGCCCGCAACCACGATGAACGGCGCGATCACCCAGCCTTCGGCATTGATCGCCTGAATGGCCGTAACCCATTCCCGGTTTCCAGGCTGCACTGATTTCGCCTTTCCACGTCTTTCTGCGCCCGTGACAACCATTCCGCTTGCAATGATGCCCATCATAAAGCCAGTCTCGTCAAAGTTGTAGATGTCAGCTAGGTTGATACCGTATTTCGCGATTGTGTTCTCCACGAGCCTGAACCAATGGCGAATAATGGCCGGATCTTCGCATTTAGCCCTCTGATAATCGTATCTACGATTAAAACGCGTCTTTAGGTCTGGTTGTCGCCTGACGAAGTTGGAAGCCCAGCGCTTGCCGACGGGTGACGCGTCGCGGTCGGCGAGCAGTCGGTTGGCCATTTCTTCCACACCACGAAGCCGAGGGGGAAACCCTCGAGAGTCTAGGTCGATAATATATTCAATAATGATCTGTTCCTCTAGATCGGATAGTTTGCGTGAATTCGGGATAATATCGCCTCGAGAAGGTTTGCCATAATATCGATCATAGAGGGTGCTAGGCGGGACTTTATATATCCTTGCAGCGGGATAGATGCGTAATTTTGGGTCGTTTCGAAGAGCCTGAAGGGCGAGGATAATATTTTTCTCTTTGCTTAACTGTGGCATACTTGGTGGTTGAGAAATAATTGATTAAAGGAAAATGAAGGTGGTTGGGGGATTTTTTTCCGACTCGCTTGTATTTCCGACTCGCTTATCATGTACGTTATAAAAGTACCTATTTTTTTAATTTAACTCTAGTTTATATAATTTAACTAATAATATAATATATAATAGTTAAAATACCTAACTTTTTATTAATTAAATATAATATAATCTAATTAAATAATAAAAGCTATATAACTACTTATTATATTAAAATATATAAATTTCTTTAAATATATTAAATTAATAAAAAATTTTAATAGATATTTAAAAGAGTTATAACTTTTAAGTATTTTTATACTATTTAATATAAATATACTATTAAATATTAATTAAAAGATTAATCTAATTATTTTAAATTATAAAATTCTCATTAAAAGACCTAATATATATTAATATTATTATAACTTTTTTAAATAGAAAGTTAAAAACCTTATATAACTTTTTAAAAGGAAAAGAAAAAACTATTTTAATAATAATAATAAGCAATTTATTAAAATAATCTAATTAAATACTTATAAGCTATAGCTTTAGGAGCTATTATATATAATAGTAATAATCTAAATAGTTACCTAAAAGGGAAGGAAAATTTAAAAATAAAAAGTAGGTCAAATGGACGCAAGAGTTAAAAAAGTAAGGGGGCTAAAAAGGTTAAATAAAAAAGGAAAGTCTAAAAAAGGTTAAAATAGGTCTAAGGGCATTTAAACTAATAGAAATAGAGTAAGGCAACCAGGCAGCAAAATACACTAAGAGTTTATATAATAATAAAAATTACCAATTGTAAAGATGAGTTGTATTATAACGCGTACGGTTTTCCGCCTGCATTTATTGGGTGCAGTAATCAATTGGCTTACTTTTCGCTATAATAACACTTACTTTAAAGCTAAGGACTTTGTTAAGAAGACAATCAATCATCTCTTACACTTATATCACATTGTGGGCTATTGAACTATAGCCTTAGACAATTCCTCCAAGAAAGGAGTCTGGTAATTGAATTGCCTTTCCGCTTTAAGATTGCGCCATCTGCCTTCGGCCCTTTATTCTGTCAACTATAGCGCTGCTTACAAGGTTCCAGAAATGCACAAGGGCCAGGTTCGGAGTACTCCACAGCCGAGGACCCGAAGAAGTATGACGTCTTCCAACGTACGGCTCCTTTCAGAACATCCTTGCCAACGTGTTACAGGTCTGTGCGCTAAGACCCTTTTTTTGGAAATCGGTGATCTTTTAACCTATCACCTGTGAAAATCACACGTGATTGATTGCCCCTTTACCGGTGCAATCGGAGGTCTACGCTCAGTCATTTTCAAGAATTTCCTATTGCAGGATAGAGATCGCGGGTTTTTGAGCATTTCTCTATGTACTCCGAGAGTTCGGATTCCGGAAGAACAACTAATTATCAAACCAATCTAAGAATGGCAATCGAAGCTCATGCTTACCTCGGTCTCGAACCATTAACCATAATATACCAGGTGCACCCTATAAGGACTCAGAAGAATTAAGGAAGCAACACGAGCCCTCAGGCAATCAACGCCCCGAAAGGTCCAGAAGCTGAACATTAAGGCTAAAACGTGCGGCTAAATGCCAAGGGGTCAGCTAGCGGAGACTTTCGCGAGGGATCCAATAAAGCGCAGGGAGCATCATGACCTGTTCATCCGCTCGGCTCTTTCGATGGGCATAGCTCGCTCGGCTCATCGGCAATGCTGTGGTGGATCCTTGAAACATAGTCCCTTTCTTCGACCAGGGCTGCATCAGCTCTAGGTAAAACGCCTCAAAGTCGGGACATATTCTCTCCAATGGCACAATGGCTCTGAAACCGATGGAGGCGTCGGATACGAGAATGGGCTTGGTGACCTATTCCTGAGAATTAAAGTACATAGAAACGATATTCAAGTTCGTTGTTATTTAATAGATAGAATCTCCCCATTCTGAAATCCTCGTCTCGTGGCAGGCACATAAGCTTCTCCTTCATTCCTAGTCATTCACTACTATCCGTTGCAGGCCACTCATTTGTTTCACCTCTCTCTCTTCTCCAAACGCAAATTTCAATATGAAGTTCTCCGCCTTCGTGTTCGCAGCTTCGCTGGTCGCGGCTGCTCCCACTGTTGAGCCGCGCCAGTCCAGCGACAGCATCAACAAGCTGATCATCAACAAGGGGAAGAAGTACTACGGCACCATCACGGACCCCAACCAGCTCAACAACCAGCAGAATGTTGCCGTCATTAAGGCCGACTTCGATCAGGTCACCCCTGAGAACAGCATGAAGTGGGATGCCACTGAGCCCAACCGAGGCCAGTTCAACTTTGCTAGTGCCGATCGGGTTGTTCAGTTTGCCCAGCAGAACGGCCTCAAGGTCCGAGGACACACTCTCCTCTGGCACTCTCAGCTACCCCAGTGGGTTCAGAACATTCGTGATCGCAACGAGCTTACGCAGGTCATTGAGAACCACGTTAAGACCGTTGCTGGTCGATACAAGGGCAAGATCTACGCCTGGGTATGGAAACTGGCCTCACTATACGTTAACAGTTTAGAGAACTAATTCGTATCATAGGACGTTGTCAACGAGATCTTCGCTGAGGATGGCCGCCTCCGCGACTCCGTCTTCTCCCGAGTTCTCGGCGAGGAGTTCGTCTCCATCGCCTTCAAGGCTGCCCGCGCTGCCGACCCCAACGCCAAGCTCTACATCAACGACTACAACCTCGACCGCGCCCAGTACGGAAAGGTCTCTAACGGCATGGTCCCCATGGTAAAGAAGTGGCTCGCTGCTGGTGTCCCCATCGACGGTATTGGGTCCCAGACCCATCTCGATGCTGACGGTGCTAGTGGTGTTCAGGGCGCCCTTCAGGCCCTTGCCAGCACTGGTGTCTCGGAGGTGGCTATCACTGAGCTCGATATTGCTGGTGCC
The DNA here is from genome assembly GCA_020736575.1 of Thelonectria olida. Lineage (NCBI taxonomy): Eukaryota > Fungi > Ascomycota > Sordariomycetes > Hypocreales > Nectriaceae > Thelonectria > Thelonectria olida. The sequence continues at coordinate 47,643 of JAGPYM010000076.1, forward strand.
CCTGCCAATGACTACGTCACTGTCACCCGGGCCTGCCTGAACGTGCCCAAGTGTGTTGGTATCACCGTCTGGGGTGTTCGTGACTCTGTAAGTAACCATCTGTTTCAACATTTTGTGTTCCCCAAACTAACATCGATCTCAGGACTCGTGGCGAACTGGCAAGAACCCTCTGCTCTTCGACACCAACTTCCGACCCAAGCCTGCCTACAACGCCATTGTTCAGGCTCTCAAGTAATTGTGAGGCGGATGTCGAGGTAGCGCGCACTACTGAGGGCAATGGCCTAAGCCGTTTTCTATTCTTATATACACTAACTTTGGAGATTGAACAAACACTCACGGGGCGGGGATGGGCACATCGAAGATGCTAAAATTGTGGAAAAACTGTGTGCTTTTGATCTTTGACTCGACTCCATGCTTGGCTTTTAACCAGAGGTTGACCATCTTGATAGTCTTAGGTGATGCACTTGAATTGCGTATATACTAATTGAGGGAGATATGGTCGTCCTCGACGTGAGGCGGACCGGGCTTTATAGACTCGGTTTGGATATGGTTGACCCACGGCTACGCCACGGTTGGAGGCCAGAGGCACACTCTTCGACAACTCAGCTAACTTTGGCCATCTTTAAGTCTTAACTATATTATGTTACTTTTGGAAATAGTTTATATGTTAATTATTATAACCCGGTGTTAAATCAGATATATAACATCCCTATCTTTACAATTAGTAATTTTTATTATTATATTAACTCTTTTATATATTTTTCTATTTAATTGCCTTACTTATTTCTATTAGCTTAATTGCTTTTAAACCCACTTAATCTATTTTTAGACTTTCTTTTTTACTTAACTCTTTTAGCTCCCCCCCCCCCCCCCCTCCCACTTTTTAACTTTTATATTTACTTGCCTATTTAACTTACTTATTATTTTTAAATTTTTCCTTTATAGCCTTTTAAGTAACTATTTAAATTATTACTATTATATATAATAGCTTTTAAAATTATAATTTTAAATTATATTTTTATATTTTTTTTAAAAAATAATTAGTTATTTTAATTAAGCCTATTATTTTTTATTTAATTTAAAAAGTAATTAAATTAGCTAACTTTTCTATTAAAAAAATTAAAATTATTTTTTATATATTTAATCTTTTAATTAAAATATAATAGTTTAAAAGGATTAAATTAATTTTTTATATTACTTTTAATAGTATATTTATATTAACTAATATAAAAATATTAAAAAGTTATAATTATTTAAAAAGCTAATTATAAACCGGATAAAAAAGCTTATTATAATAAATATAAGGCTGGGTTTTATATATATTAACTTTTATTATATACTAATATTAAGCTTATTTTAATAAATAATAATTATTTAAAATGCTTTTTAAGCTTTTTAATTAAATAATTATATTTAAGGAAATTTATATAATTTAATAAATATTAAGCTATTATATTAGTATTATCTTTTTAAATTATAATTTATTTAATTAATAGAAAGTTAATTATATTAAATTATATATTATATAATTAATTAAATTATATAAATTAGGGTTTAAAAAAGTAGTACTTTTATATTAAAAGCTTAAAATATGGTTTTTTAAATAAGGTTTATTTAATAAGAATTTTTATTTAAAAGCTAGTTATATATCTTATAAAAAAGCTTATTATAATAAATATAAAGCTAGGTTTTACTTATATTAACTTTTATAATATACTAGTATTAGGCCTATTTTAATCAATAATAATAAAAAGTTTTAAAAGCTTTATTTATTATATTTTAAGCCTTTTAAATAATAATAATATTAGTATTTTTATTCTTTTCTTTCTTTTTAATATTAATTAAACTTATAATAGTAATAAAATTACTACTAGTATAGTTAGGATTAATTTTATTTAATATAATAAGAAATATATTTAAAATCTTTTTTATAATTTTTATAGCTGTTTTAATAAAGTTTTTTTTACTTTTAATTTAAGCCTTTTTAAAATTTATATAATTATAAATTAGTATGTTAATTTTATAAAATGCTTTAATAAAAGTCTTATAAATTTGCATTTTAATAAGATTTTTAATTTTATAATATTTAGTATTATTAATAAGAGCAGGCTAGTAGCTAAGCTATTTATTAAAACTAGTATTATTAAAGCTCATTTTAAGCTTTTTAAACTTAGTTTTAATATTTTACTTTTAGTTTTTTATTATAAGTTAAATACTATTAGTAAGTATAATAAGTTTATTATAAATATTATAAATTTTAAAATAGTATTATTTAAACTTCTAATATATTTTAAAGTTAATAAAATTAGAAACCTTATTATATTTTCTTTTTACTATTATAAATAGCTTAAAAACTAAAATATTTCTAAATTATAATCCTACTTACTAAGTCTTACAATTTAATTATAATAAAAACTAAGTTTTCAATCCCTTTTAAATTATACTAAATCCAAATATTATTACATATAGCAAGGTTCTTAATAGAATTGATCAAGTTAGTTCAGTCCCTGCGGGAGTTAAGCAAGGTAAGGTTGTAATTCTTAATTAACATTTTTATAACTTTTAATTAAGAGAAGAATAGCATTTCTTCAAATTGACTTTTAATTAATATGTTAGCTTATTGCTAATTGAAGAGATTATAATAGTTAGCTTTTAGGAGTCTTCTCGATCAAATCTGTTGCGGGTATATGTTACCTAGTGTGGAATCAACTTATAGATCTTTTAGTACTCCAGCGGCACCTACGTTCATGATAATGATATTACTATCAGGTGATGTTTTTCTCAATCCCATCTACATGGCGTCCCTGATGACCCATGCCTGAATAGCCCGGGTTAAGTGTTGGCAGGCTGTCCTTGCCATTTCAATTCATCAAGTGAAGTGAAAGTATTCCTGCCGGCCGTAATTGGAGTTAGTGACGGCATTCTCGGAATGATCCCTGACTTATCGCCGCGCCGTCAGTAAGAAGCGGGATGATGCAAGCAAGTCCAAACACAGAGAGTTTCAGCCTTGATTACATTAAATACCTCTACGGACTGCCCTGCTGATAGCAATACAGTGCAATTATACAAATGATACCTCAACGCAGATCACCACTCACTATCAGACTGGTCTTCATCAGTATCAGTCATCTCAGTATCTGAGGAGCCAAACGTATCATCCTCCTCAGCAGCCTCCTCAGCACCAAACCTCCTCTTCAAATACTCGTCCAGCACAGCCGACTTGAACTCTATTTCCTCTCTTTCGATCCTCCTACGTTCCAAGTCCGCAGCTTCATTATAGTTGCTCCCGTAAATCCGACGCTTATTCTCTCGCAGCCGCGAAAACACAGCCTCGCAAGCATCGAGATCGTCGGCTTCAGTAGTCTCTATGTAAGCATCGTTGGACCGCGACCCCGGATTTGGTGGGCAGAAATCTGCGCTTTCACCTCCCCTCTGGTAGCCGCACGTCTCGATGTAAAATGACGTAATCGGCGACTGGCTCATCGCCAAGAGGATCTCCTTCCACGTGCCAGACTCAAGGTAGACGCCTCTGAGAATGACCTCGTCGAGGGCTGTGGATTGCTGGATGAGCACCATGAAGGCATCGCCGGTTATCGACAAGCTCTCCAAGCTCAATGACCGCAAGCACAGAGGAGAGAATGCCGACTGGTCGAGCATCAAGATGTCAGAGCCCTTGATTTTTAGAGAGTGTATATTCTGCGCAAGTGGTAGTAGCTGCCGGATGTACTTGTCGTACGTTTCGTTTGGCGTTCGAAACCGGAATTCTATGCCCTCGCCATCATCTGTGCTCTGTCCGTAGTGAAGACTGAGATACTTGAGCTGTTGAAAAAGAGACCTTATTGAGTAGCCACCTGTGTCGTCGTGGTCGTCGTCCAGGAAGTAACCAAAGTCGTATGCAAGGGGTAACGAGAGGTCAACTTCATCTAGCTTATCAAGCTGAGACCTGCGCATAGCCGTAGCGAACGACTCGAAGAGGTTTACGGTGTCCTGCACGTAGCAGCACACAGGCGGCCAGACGTCCTGCTCCCGGTTGAGGTTATACGGAATATCCTCAAAGTCGAGTGTCAAGACCTTGACGCCAGAGAACCTTGGCAAGGTAGTATGGATGACGATGGCCAACCGCGCGAGATATTTCAGGTTCTTTTTCTTATCCTTCTTCAACCTTGCGTCGTGAACGTCAAAGCCAGTCACAGGCTGGACTTTGACGCAGATCTCTAGGCGACAGACGAGGTGGCGCAGTGGACGACTTTTTGATAATTGCTGAAGGCGCTGTACACCGCTGCTGCTGCTGATGACGACATGCTGAAACAGCAATGGCGTGACCAGCTGGTGGAACAGCCGGTTGACTGAACGCAGAGAACACAAGTTGGCTCGAAGGTTGACCCCTTTCAGTTTATACCGACCCAGCGGCGGATCGTATCCGCCGAAGCGATGTCTTTCAAAACCGTCGTGGACATGCAACAGGATCTATGCTGGGTTAGTGGGCCTGGGAAGACGTGATGGTCTGGCTTTCACCTGTTGCAGCACTTCGAGTGGGAGTTTTACGATCATGGCTGTGACAGGGGCCGAGGTTGTGGGTTGACGATGGCAAAGTGGTTCAGGTTCCTACTCGGTTTTATCCACCATTCCACAGCAGCCATGCCTGGTGAGTGCGGATTTGCTGACAACCGAGGCGCCCCGAATGTGTATCCGTGACGCCCCACTTCACCCAACATCATTGGTGTTCGCCAGCTTTCCCCAAATTTCTCGCTCTTCCTCTTTAACCTCTATCGACTTCGGCCCGCCAGCTTCTGTAGATCCGATTCTATGCTAAGGAACATGTGATTCTAGGCTCTTCTAAGGCGCTCGACTCGCCCCGTTCTTTGCGTCCTGCTACCTACAGTCGCCCCCCAGTGCTCGACTTGGTCTGATTATGGCTCGATCCTGACTTGCCCGAGGATCTGGGTTTGTTCCATGAATTTGATGACCTTTGCTACTACTTTAGGCTCGATCAATAATGCCCGGAGGTTGTTGTATCCTAGAATTGGCCCAGCTCTCGGTTCCGGATTGCGGCGTGCTTCCTGCATCACAGTCGTTTGTTGGTGCTGTAGCCACAGCAGCTGTCAGGACGACTGAAGGCAACGCAGTTGCTGCTTCGCGAATTAGAGAATCGGTTGGCAGAGAGTGTCTATCAGCAGGCCCAGGACTCTAGCGTGACAACCCCGCCGGCGATACCAAGTTGTGCGTGGGATTTACCACTGCGATGTTGTGATTTGAGGAGCAAGCCTGGTCTGGCTGGATATGGAAGGCATCGTCAATTAGGCGGACCGTGGGGTAGCGAGAACATTCCTAGAGAACCAGGGCTTGTTTTTTTAAAGAGTTATTAAATATAATGATTTCTCGCATGTTTGCTTGGGCACTCTTTATTTATTGCGCTTGTAAATGCTTAACTAATAACTTATAATATTTTAAATATTTTTTTTATAATTTTACGCTTTTAGTAAAATGAGAGTTTTTTTATTTTTTATATTACTTATATTATATTTTTATATTTACTTTTTTTAATTTTATAAAAATATTTAAAATAATTAATTATTAAATAAATTATAATTAATAATTAAAAAAATAAAATAGCTTATAATTAAACCTTATTTTATAATTAGTAATTTTTATTATTATATAAACTTTTTAATATATTTTACTATTTAATTACTTTATTATATTTCTATTAGTTTAAATACTTTTAAACTTATTTTTAATTTTTTATAAACTTTTTTTTTATTTAACTTTTTTAATTTCTTACTTTTTTAACTTTTATATTTACTTAATTTACTTTTTATTTTTTAATTTTTCTTTCTTTTAAATAACTATTTAAATTATTATTATTATATATAATAGCTTTAAAAGTTATAGTTTATAAGTAATTAATTAAATTATTTAAATAAATTACTTATTATTATTATAAAATAGGTTTTTTTTTCTTTTTTAAAAAATTAAATAAAGGTTTTAACTTTTTATTTAAAAAAGTTATAATAGTATTAATATATATTATAACTTATATTTAGTTAATAATAATATATTAAACTATTTTAATAAATTTTTATTTAATTATATAATAATTATTTAAATTTATTTTAACTTATTTTCTAAGTTAAAATAAATTATTAATAAGTTTATTTTAAATTATTTAATAAACTTTTATAAATCTTTTAATAATATTTAATATATAAGTATATTCTTTTAATTTATAAATATATTTTTTTAATATATAAATATATTTCTTTAAAATATAAATATATCTTTTTAATATATAAATATATTATTTTAATATATAAATATATTATTTTAATATATAAATATATTTTTTTAATATATTAAATATATCTTTTTAATATATTAAATATATTTTTTTAATATATTAAATAAATATAAATATTTTAGTTTTTAATATATAATTTAAATATATTTACTTATTTTAAATATATTATTAAATATAATAATTTATTACTTTTTATATCCTATTTAAATTTTAATATTTTAATCTTTTTATTAATATAAATTTAAAACTTTTTAGTTTTTTTTATTAAAAATTAATTAAATTATTATAATATATATTAAATCTTTTAATTAAAATCTTATTATTTAAAGTAATTAAATTAACTTTTAATTAATAGTTAATAATATATTTATATTTAATAATATAAAAAGAATTAAATATTATATCTTTTTAAATACTTTTTAAAGTTTTTTACTAGTTTAATATATTTAAAAAAGTTTATAAATTTTAATATATAATAAATAATTATCTAAATTTTATTATTTAATTAAATTATATTATATTTTATTAATAAAAAGTTAAATACTTTAATTATTATATATTATATTATTAGTTAAATTATATAAATTAAAATTAAATAAAAAAGTACTTTTATATTAAAAGTTTAAAATAAAGTTTTTTAATTAAAATATATTTAATAAAAACCTATATTTTAAAACTAATTATAAGCTTTATTAAAAGCTTATTATAATAAATTTAAAGCTAGGGTTTAATTTATATTCACTTTTTTTATATATTTTAATTATTAGCTTTTTAAATAATAATAATAATAACTATTTAAAATATTCTTTAAATATTTTAATTTAATTAATATATTTAAAACAGTTTATATAATTTAATAAATATTAAACTATTATATTAATATTATTCTTTTAAATTATAATTTATTTAATTTATAAAAAGCTAGCTATATTAAATTATTATTTATAATATTTTATATTTTTTATAACTAGCCCTATTTTATATTATTTTATAAAGGGAAAACTTTTAGCTTTTAAATATATATAAAATTAAATACCCTATAAGCAATTAGTTATAATTATATAATTAACTAACTAATAGCTAATATTATATGCCTTAGCTTTTAAAACTAGCTTTTAACTCTTATAATAGTAAGAAATTTACTAATTATACCTAATTATTTATATATTAATATATAAGCTAATTAGAAAGCCCTTTTTATATAGCCTAGAAGTATTATAAAATTTACTTACACTTAACTAGCTACTAAATATTAGAATTAAACTAACTATAGTCTTTTTTTATTTCTAATATAAGTTCCTAATTTAAAAGGTTTAGCTTAATTGTAACTAGAACATACTATTATACCCCAAGCTAGAGCTATATTAAATTATATAAATTAAAATTAAATAAAGTAATACTTTTATATTAAAAGCTTAAAATAAGGTTTTTATATACAATTTATTTAATAAGAATTTTTATTTAAAAACTAATAATAAATTTAATAAAAAGCTTATTATAATAATATTATATTAAGTTTTATTTATATTAGCTATTATTATATATTAATATTGAACTTATTTTAATAAATAATATATTTTATTATAATTATTTTACTTATTTATTTAATATATAAAAAGTACTAGTTTTAAGTATATATTATATTAAACTTTTATTTTTTTTTATTTTTATAATTTATTTTACTTTTTTTTTTAACTTTTCTTATTAAAAGTTATATTGTTTCCTTTTTTACTCTTTATTAATTAGCTAATTTGCTTAAATATTAAAAGTAATCATTTAAAACTAGTAATTTAATAAGTTCTATTATTTAAATATATATAATTAATTTACTTTTAATTTTTTTTATTTTTATATACTATTTTAAAAATTTAATTAAAACTTAAATATTACTTTTAATTATTATACTATAAATTATACTAATTATATTAATAGTTTAAACTTTATAAAATAAAAAGACTAACTTAAAAAACTATATTATACCTATTATCTACTTAAAGTGCAAGGCAGCAATAAGAAGAGTGCATCAAACAGTAATAGGATCGCTAGCTACGGATGAAAAGCTTTGTTCTAGGTTAGATAGAGACCGGAAAATGAACAGAGTATATACTGCGCCGTGCACCAGGTTTCATATTGCTCTTATACTACCATATTTTAAGTCTGGTTCATTTGGTGAACTATAGCGATGCACATGTTGGCTTTCCATACTACTCTTATTAGAATCTGCTTACAATAGTGAAAGAGTTCCTTGGACTTGAACGGTATATTAATAGTAAGATAATCAAGGGGATTTAGTGTTAAGTGGATGGTATCGTTCATGATTCCTTGACAGAATATTGCTTCGGGTTGTTTCAGAGCCTCGTGGCTGATACGAATGTCATTCCTTCCCATGGCCGAGGCGGTTTCTGCTGTGCTCTCCGCTCGCGTAGCGGGATTGAGGGAGCAGGATAATGGCAAACTCTTGACGTCCTGGATCGAAGACAGATTCCGCTACATAAGTGGTCTTGAGTCAGTTGAGGGATCATTCAACCCAAGACGTTTGTTGTGGCTGACGGTGACATACCGCATTGGATGCTGCTCGTCGCAGCGCACACGGCGTCTCCGGCATTCCAAGCAACCCGTTCGATCACGGGTATGCTGCCTTCGCTCAGTGGCTTGGTCTCTTTGCGAATCGAGCATGGTTAAATAGGAGGTAGTCTGTTTAAGGTATTCAAGCCACCTGTGTGCTAATGTCAATAGCGATAAGGTGCGTTTGCGCCCCGAAGGGGTTAGTTGGTGGCTAATTGTTGTAAGGCGGTAAAACACGGCACAATGCAGATCTTATCCCGACGATAAACAGCTATCAGGTAGCACTAAATTCACCCATTGTCCAACAGCGGTTATTCAAGGCATGAACCTGGAAGACGTAGCCAACACAGCCCCACGCCAGGGGATTTCAAATCCAGGCACAGTGATGTAATAACACCTGATTAACAGGTCGCTCCGCCTCGTCTATAAGCACAGGTCACGTTTCAAGCATAGTGCCCCGGCATTTTACCTCCACTCAAGTGATTCATCTTCCTTTTATCTCCCAACACTCATTCTCCCACGCAACTGAAGATGGCACAGGACTTGGACGAAGACATCGGTTCTAACCCTTACGACACACGCTCCGCGGTGAAAGATGCGAGAACTAGAGCCTTGGAACGACTCCCACGTCTCCCTAAACCCCGACCTCGTCAGTTGACTCCGCTTGGTTTCCGAGAAGGCCCAACAGCCGCGTTCCAAACATGCACGTACTTCAGGATCCCTCCGGACATCAGGCGACATATCCTGCGCCTCGCTTTTGGAGATCGTCGCATTCACATGGACCTTTCCTATAGCCACCCAGACGCACCTCTTGCTACGAATCGGTCCACCGCCAATCATCACTGTGGCATTGGCAGTGCCTTCGTCGTCAACAAAAGAGAACGAATCGTCGATGACACTCAACCAGAATGCTGGCACTGGTGGAGTTCTGTTTGCCATCGCCTGCCGCCGGGCTATGAATCCAAGTCGACAGGCCCGATGACGTATCTAGGTCCTAATGGTCCTTGGGCCGACACTTGTCGCCTTGGCCAGGCAGAGCACTGTCATTCATGGCCAGGCCGAATGCCATCTAAATGCCGCATTGGAATCATGGGCTGGCTATTATCCTGCCGCCAGAAGTAAGCGAGGAATTGGGTTTGGAGGTTTGCATAATGACTGATAGGAATTGGTAGTTACAATGAGGCCATCGATGTCTTGTACTCTACCAATACCATAGTAATGACAGGCGTAGAGATGCTCACCCATCTTCCGGAACTCCTATTGCCACAACGCCTCGCATATATAGCTTCGCTCGAGATTAGTTGGCCGCTTCACATTCGATTCATCGATAAATCCTTTTTTATCGTCGACGAGGCTCACCTGAAGGTAATCCTACAACATTTAGCTACCGAGTTCCCTCGCCTTCGCCATCTTTACCTTTCGCTCGAGGAATCAGACTCGCTTAAACTTTTAACGGAGAGGGAGTGTGTGGAGGTTATTGAGAGAATGTTTAACCAGTCTACACAATGGATGTCAACGCTAAGCGAGTGCGCAATCGCTCTGCCTCGTAAAATTTTCGATTCTATATTTGACAACTTGGCAATTGTGCGGGATGGGACTACTGCTCGTTATGTCCAGTCGTACCATCAAATTTGGCGGGGGATGCAAGGCGGGATGAGTCTCATACGGCTGCCGTTCGTCAATAGCTATCCCAGGCCTCCATACCACTTAGCCCAATCTAGTGCTCAACGTACCGGATACTGGCTCCTCCACGGATCAAACGAGCCCGAAAAGCCTGAGAGCCCATATGCTCATACAGACGGGTGCATGGCTGATGATATGAATGAGTTTATAGATCTGGATGATTTTGAGTTTACCGCGGAAGTTCTAGCATCTTTTGATTCCCCGGAGAATTAGTCTATGTATGAAGTTGGAGGCTTATTCTTTGTGCCGTGCGAGTTTCTATGAGTCTGGTCTCTGCGACCCAGAACCCAGGACAGACATCAGAAGCCGCGGTTCCATCAACCCATGGCGGCTCTGATACCACACAGGTAGATCAATCGGAGACAGTGGTGACGGGTAGTGACAGTGCTATCGCAACCTATGTCCCTACGCAGGACCCAGACTACACCTCTTTCAAAAAGACTGTTACCACCACTGATGATGATGGTGGCCTGATCGTCATTTGGCCTGGAGGCTGGTTCTGGAAGGTGATTGGAGACATACTACCAACCAATCTACCTAGTGCTCCTACTACGAATCCTGATCCCAATGACCCTGATGACGACCCCGATGACGATAAGCCGTCATCAACGGGGCCGTCGTCGGTGGAAGCATCAACGACGGAAGCTTCATCAACAGAGGGTTCAACAACAGAGGCGTCGACGACGGAGTCATCCACCGCTGAGTGTACTACTACCGAGGTGCCTGAGTGCACCAGGACGATTTCATACATCTCCCTATCAGCATCATATACAACGTAAGTATAGCCATCAAAGACGTTTTATGACTCAGGAGAATCCTAACATCGTGATCAGCACTGAGCTGGGAGAATGCCTCACGGTCGTCAGCTGCGCAACGCAAAGCACCACCACCACAACCATCATGCCAGATATCATCAGCTTCGGAGATTTCGAGTCCCCTACAGAAACTCCTCCCGCTGATCAATTCTCTGCAGACATCGATGACGACACGGGAAAATATCTCGAAGACTTGTTTGAGGAGGAAGGGATCTCCCTAGACGACGACGCAGCAGCAATTGCTGATCCCGAGTGTGCCAGCGACAGATCTGGCCTCGACATGAGTTGTTTTACAGGTGCCTTTCCCGCCTTCTGTGGAGATGTCACGGACGGTGACAATAAAACACTCTCGGAGAACATTACAGGCAGCGACATGGTGTCCAGTAGCAAGTTGAAGCGAGATCGATGGGCCATGTTGCCAAGAACACGATCCAAGCTCATCAGACGCGCAAGCAAGTGCGAGGGCTACTCTATCGAGTTCAGCTGGGAAGCGGAAGATGACGGCAACTGTATGGAAAGTTGCGCTGGAGCAATGGGCAAATTCACTCTGTCGTGCGGACTGGGGTTGGAGGCCCTGAGCGGCATGGCCAACAACGATAGCCTCGATGTCGGGTGCGGCACGTACAGCTACCGGGTTATCAAGGACGAGAGCAAAACTACCACTTCTGCTGCGGTAACATCAACTGCAGAGGCGACATCCATTACCGAAGAGGCCACTACTACCACCGAAGCGACGACGACAACGTCGATACCCGCAAACTACACACCGCTCGTCACGCAAGCTCCCGACTGTCTCAAGGCAAACGATGAAGACCACAAGGCCATTGATCCAGGCACGCAGGACAAGTACTCCGGAGAGTTCAGCGGCGAAACACCAGACAACGGATATGACATCACCCCAAATCACGCTTTCCAGTGGTCAGAAAAGTCAAAAGGCGTGGTGTACGAGTACACCGTCAGCTTAAAAGGACTAGGTTAATTCTTTATATTACTTTTAGTAATATATTTATATTAGCTAATATAGGAATATTAAGAAATTATAATTATTTAAAATACTTTCTAAACTCTCTAGTTAAATAAATATATTTAAGGAAATTTATATAATATAATAGATATTAAGCTATTATATTAATATTATCTTTTTAAATTATAATATATTTAATTAATAAGAAGTTAGCTATATTAAGTTATATATTATATAATTAATTAAGTTATATAAACTAGAGTTTAAAAGAATAGTACTTTTATATTAAAAGCTTAAAATATAGTTTATTAAATAAGGTTTACTTAATAAGGATTTTTATTTAAAAGCTAATTATAAATCCTTTAAAAAACCTTATTATAATAAATATAAGGCTGGGTTTTACTTATATTAACCTTTATTATATACTAGTACTAGGCTTATTTTAATAAATAATAATATATTTTAAAGCTTTAAAAATTGAGAAATATTAAAAATAAAAAGTAATAAAAATTTTATTAATTTTAAAGGGCCCACATTTTATTTATAAAATAGAGTATAAATTTTTAAAGTAAAATACTAGTATTAGTAAATACTTTATAGTAAAATATTTATTTTCTTTAAAAAGTAATTTAATCTTATTAAATTGTAAGTAGAGTAGCTAGGAAAATATTTTCCCAAGTTTCTTTATAACTTTTGCCTTATTTTTTAAGAAGATCACTTAGCTGTTATTATACATTTGCAATAAATAGAAGTAATTGAGCTATAGACGGGGAGTAAGAGAAGTGCCCTTCTCTTAGCTTCTTGAAATGTAAGGAACCTCGATATCATCCGGCGCAGTGCAGCTGATCTTTTTTCAGAGCTAATCGTCTAACAGCTTATCTTAGCGAAAATGTACCTATAATCGTAGGCGTCTGGCGCAGGTATTTTGGTGTGTTGCGAAATGTACCTCATTGTTGCCACCTCACTGGTGATAAATAGCTAGAGTTATTCCTATGTTTTTCGGGGCTCTCTTGGTGGACGATGTCGACCTGGATCAGTTGATCCTTCAGTCTCAAACTCAACCTAAGTATTCTAAACTACGGGTGAGTTCTTTCACGCGAAGAATTGGGCGAGGAGCTGAAAGATCTGGAGAGCGTCATTCTAGATGTTACTACGTGTCTTATGCGAATAACCGTTGTCACATCGTATCACTAAGGCTGCTCTGACACACGGGCTGTCTGACCAACAGGATCAAACTTGGATGAAATAGATAGTGAGGAAAGCCCCGTCACAGCTGACAAATACGACCCTATCCAAGGAAGGATAAAACAGGTCAACTTCAGCCACTCAATTAGTTCGAAATCAAGAGCTTCAACGCAGTCAAAAATCCCCCGTTGAATGTGACAACCGTTTACTACTTAAGTAGAAATAAGATTGTCGTCGAGATGCCCGACAACGCGACTGATGATAGAACCGCATTTGACAAATTCAGCATTCCTGCTCCTGCAGTTAAAGTGGCTATCAATGGTGACGCCGTTAAACTCGACAATACCGCCGCAGACGCAGTTACGGCCTGTGAGCCTGAGTTTTGTCCTTGTAACTCTGTAGGTAACTGCATAACACTCTAGTCAGCTATGAGTTTCGGTAAAGAAGTGGGACAACATACAACAGATGAGCCTGTCTCAATCGTAGTCACTATTACTCCTGCAGCGTTGGTCATGATGACAGTGCGGCAGGGGACGGTGGTGCTGCTATTACCTAATATGAGGATCTCGCCGGTTACGGTAAAGACATTTCCAGCGGAGTCGGTGGTTGTGATCAGTGTGGTGGGGATCGGCGCTGTGGAACTTCCAGTCGCAGCCTGGGTGGTGGCTTGCAGCGCCGAGGCCGTCGTGCTTGAAGGCTGTCCGGATAAATTCGTAGGGGCAGGGCCAACAATGGCGCCAGCAGAGGCGCAATATTGCATGCCGAATAATATGGCAGCTAAAAAGATAGGGATGTTAGAGATTCAGTGCTCTTTAGGAGGATGTGTATCGGATGTAGCGTACAATTCACATCTGTTCCTACGGGGCAGGCCTGAATACTACAATCTTATAGGCCCGCTAGAAAGTTGGCGTTCATGCAGAGACACTTAACGTCAGGACCGTCAGGGGTGGGAGGGCAGCCGAGGGATAGTGAGAGTCCGATGATATTCGAAAAACAAAGTTGCTCCGAGTTTTGTTAGCAGATACCAAATAACGTTAATTGTGGTGATCAGGATGTACTTACTACGCAGGCGGGTAGGTCATTGAGACTCTGCGCTAGAGCGGGAGCTGGGATGGGGGCGGCAATGAAGAAGAAGCAGGAGACCTTCATTTTGAAGTTTGAGCGAATGGGTTAATGTGCACCGTATAATGAACGACCTTAAAAGGACGATGGATACTAGACTGGCTGCAGAGGTGTTGGCTGAAATAAAGTTCTAGGAATACTTAATAGAGAACGTCCAGCCAGCCTATCAGCCTATGCTGCAGCTTTACTAGTAGTTGAATTGTAGCAGGAGAGATACTCTGGATCCAGGCGGGATGGACATTTTATATACTGCTTGAGAACGTCTAAAGTGGTTAGGTGGCGTAATGCTTCAAAATTTAGCTCAAACTCTAAGATCCCACTCAACTATTCCACCAACGCCAAGGCGTCATCATTCGAGGTCGAGACTATCAACAGCCCCCCGCCAGTTGCGACGTGGGGGCTGTGTTGCTGGCGTGCCGAGTTGAGACGAGGGCAGCTGTAATGCTTTCTATCTAGTCGTTGGGCTTCTAGGAACTCAGCTGACGACTTATAAGATATTGTGACTGCCGATTTCTCGTCTTGTCACAAAGTTTATACAGGGAAAGCAGTATGAGTGGTCGTTCCAATTAAAACCGTAATTTTACACTCTTAAATTAGCTCTGAAAAAGCTTGAGAGTCTAGCTTGATAGCATTACTATAACTTTATTACAAGAGGTGTTAATAGCTCGATTGACGTGGCGAGCCGTAGGTGGCTTAATAGGGAGCTAGAGTAGCTTTGCTAATAAGCGTGCTAAGGACAATTATTACTATCTTATCCTCCCCCTTTAAAATAGAAGTTAGAAGCTCTAGCTTCACTTAGCCTTATAATAGTGCAGACTTAGTTGCGTTAGCATTTGGTAGTTAAGTAGTATATATATTATATATAGGGTACATTTGTATTTATATAGCAGACGACTAAGGTTTATACCCACGCTTTATCCTTTTCAAACTCTTCCAGCGCTTGGTAAAAGTCGTCCTTATTCAATTTACCCTCTATAGCCACCTCCCTTGCTGTTCTCCCTCGTCTGTCTGTCGCCTTGAGATCGAGTCCCTTTTGCAGCAAAAACTGAAATCTCCAAATCAGGTTGTCTTCACCCAGCCCAGACTGTGCAACGAGATGCAGCAGCGTGCCCCCGTCTGACGGCTTGACCTTCCAGTCGACGCCGGCCTTGTCCAGCTTGTTAAACACTTCCTCGTCGACGTCTTTCCACTCTCGCACGTCTAGGCCCGTCTCCGTGGCCTCATGGCATAGTCCATGCCACATCTCCTTGTCCGTTTCCATGTGGCCGTTGTCGTCGAGAATTAGTTCTACGACTGTTTTACTAGCGTGGTTTGGCAGGTTGATGTCCTCGATGCACTTGTACTTATCCAGCAAATCGTAGAATATCTCGCGCTGCGCTGTGCCGGACCAGATGCTTGTTATGTCGTTGTCAGCGAGGTAATGCAGCGCTGTGTTCCCCTTTCTATCTTTTGCCCGAGCGTCGGCGCCCGCCTCGAGCATTTCGCGCACGCAGCCTTCGGGTTCGGCCATGTCGATGTGCATGTTGCGTTGAGGATGAAGGCGCATACGGCGAAGAGCAGCGTGCAAGGGGTATAACCCGTGCTGATCAGGCTGGTTCACTAGAGAAGGGTGCTTGGAAACAAAGCTGCGCAGGGTGCGGCGCACAACAGTCAGGCGACGGAACCATATGTTCTGGTTGCTGCTGACTTCGACGAGGAGGTGATGCAGGGCATTCTTGCCCTGGTCGTCGACGGCCAGAGGGTCGGCGCCGAGCCGAAGGAGGATGTCGACGAATGTCTCCGTTTTCGGGTCTGCATCGTCCGACTGCGCCGAGTCCCCGTCTCTTGCCCTGTTGGGATATGGGTTGTTCTTGTCGCCTGGGTCGTCCCTTTTCCACGAGGCGTAAGTGAACACACCATCAACGCAGGCATCTGCCCCGAGAGCGCTGCGGCAAGCACTCAGCAAGAGTGTACGGCCTTGCGGATCCCGATGTTCGACATCCAGCGACTGCAGAAAGCCAGGGTAGTCGAGGAAGGGCCGCAAACTGCCGCCATCTTCGATAACAGCATGGAAGACGTGCCGAGCACCCCATTGAGGCGGCGTCTCCTCCTCTTCCAAATCCTCGTCGGAGTTATAGTAGTCAGGGTGCCCCGCCCACTCTATAAAGTTCATGCCATTCGGTATTTGCACTTCGGGCCTCCGAAAAGGATCTTCACCAGGGAAGGGAGCTCGGGGGCGCGTGTGGCGAGGAGAGTGGTACAAAGCTTGGGGGAACTCCAGAAATGGATCTGCTCGATACCGAAGCAAAGAAGTGGTCATCTTGGTGCCTTCATCCATCGGGACTTGGTCGCAACTCACTCGCTGCGAAGCGCAGTAGAGAGGAGGCTGCCATCGTGCCCCCCAACGCTCAAACTGCGGCGGCGGATCTCGAGACGCCCAGCCTGGCTTGACCTGGGAGAGCAATTCGGCAGCCTTCTCTGGCTGGGTGTTGGGATTGGCTCCCCGGGCCAGCAGTGAGTCTAATTCATCTGGACTCCCTGAACCCGCGGGCTGATCGATGATGATAGAGAGCTCGTTCACTTGATAATTGGGAGATTCGCGACTCATAGTGGATTGGACTAGAGAGAGAGTATGTGTACGATTCTCCTAGACACGAGACACGGAATGACAAGCAGACGGCAAGGAGGCGAACAAGTGCCAATACAGTATTCGGGATAGAGTAAAATCCAATTTCCGCTGTGGAGTATTCGTGATATAACGGAACGGTGAGCTTGTTGGTCGTTAGTCGTTGGTTGTTGGTTGTTGGTCGCAGTTGGTTTTAAGTTTGAAGCTGAAACATCTAGTTATTAGTCGCAGAGTGCCGAATAGCCGTGAGTGCCGAACAGCCGTGATTAGCGAGGTCTTGATCATGGATAGATGCCCGATCAACTCGTCGAGGGCGTGCACTGCGCGTCCCGGCTTCCGAAGTCATTGCAGCGCCGCAGTATTCGCATCATAATTGATTATCGTGAAGGGTCCAATGGACCAAGTGGACTTATCCGTGGCGCCATTCCCATCCTCCGCGTTGCTACTGCGAAACTCCAGCTCGGTCGGAACCAACAAGTTCTAGACCTTCCAAGTCTCCGACGACTAGGACATTTTTCTTTTCGTGTCTTGTTATCGCCTCTCGGGTGACATTCTCGGGACAGGGATCCTCGTTGAAACAAGCACTGGAACTATCGAAAGGTAAGAAACAAGCATTTTTAGTAACTACTCAGTTTAGCCTTTTTGCCACTAACAACCAACTTTCTTATCTTACTTGTAGCTAACTTAAGGAATACAGCGAAACATCTCCGAAGTGTGTCGAGTAACTATACAAAACGAGTGTCTATCCTAATGAGGAAGGTAATCCAACATCGCATCCCCCATCCATGTCCCCATGATTACCTAATTACTGCCTAGACTTTGACGTGCACACGCATGCTCGCCAGCCGCTGAGCCCTCATCTTTCGAGACTTTGCCGCCTTGGGACCGCCCCAGTGCACAGCCGCAGGATCCGTCTTCCAGAGCTCCTCGGTGCGGGCCGTGAGGACGGCAAACTCGGCCTCTCGCTTTCTCTTCTTCTTCAGCTCGCGGGGAATCTTGTGAGTGCACTTACAGCCCGTCATGGCGGAGCGCGCGGCCTCTGTGGCTTTTAAGGGATACAACACGTAACAAATGAAAGATCCATACGATCTAATGAAGGCTCACTCCAACGTCGACATACTCAACTTCAAAGTCACAAAGATACTGCAATAAATTGAAACGATTATTTAACTACCCATATACACCAAATAACAGACTCGCTCTTCGTTCCTTTCCACGGACTAGATCAGAGAGATGCTTGTTGTTCCAGGAACAATATGAGCAGACGCCAACATACCGACACCGACCCTCTTGTAACTGTGAGGAAGCACATCTAATGACTCCATGCGCACCAGTAAGACATAGTGAGTCACGTCTTCGTTCTCTCTCTTTGTCTTCATGTCGCCAACCACAATACACATCCAAGTACCTGGATCGAACTTGAACTCAGTCGAGTCGAGGACGGTGTTATTGTAAAGTTCAGTCTCGTCAATGGAGACATGACTGGCTTCACCAAGCAGTCGATCTTCTTCGTCGGATCTCGTAATGCGCCCCGTCCAGTTGACTCCATTGAAAGGGATATCCATGTACTGAATCTTCCCGTTCCGAGCCATCCATGACCAGGAAGGGACGGCCTTCAAGTCGTTTTTCTCGTACGGGATCTCTGATAAACCGCCTGGAACCTCGGCCTGCCAAAGCAGGGTTCGTTCAAAGTACTCCCAAAGGACTCCACGATGGGCCCCTGACTTGAACGTCCGACCTAGCCGGGTCTGCAACCCCAAGATTGCCTTGGACCGATCCGTGGCCTCGGTGAGATCAAGTGCACAGTAGTCTCGGTAGAGATGCTGCACGAGTCGAATGCGTTCGTCTTTGTAGTACTGTAGTCCGTACTTGGGGAAATCGGAGTCACCCAAGAACTGCCTTTCGGAACTGTACCGAAGTGTTAGTTAAAAACAAGTAGAGGACCCGGTTTCAGGCCTCATTTCTATATACTCACTTGTGTAGATGTGCCAGTGTCTCACAACAGATACCCTTCCCGCATTCCCAATAGACTTGACTCGACGTGAAGAAGATGGTGCGACGGGAAAGTGCTCGCTCTTGAAACACCCAGCCTCGCCTACCCAGGACACTGTCCTCGGCATCTTTCTGGAAATCATCAATGGCATTGGCAAGATATACGAGTCCCTTGGATGTTTGAAGGGCGACATAATATCTCTGGGTCCTTTCCCCGAGGAAGCCTTCGAGAGAAGATGCGGCGGAGCTCGCGGCGATTGTGCAGTATGCATGACTGAAAACATCTTCCATCCTGCCAACTTCTGCTGCCATGTCCTTCTGGTTATCTTGAATGATGCACAGGGAATCTATCCAGAGATACTTGATGCCAAGACGGCGGGTGACTCTCACTGCGTCTTGAAAGTTCTTCGGCAGCGCAGCATACGGAATCTCCTTCATCAAGTTATCGATGTTTTTTCCACACGTGCAGAATTTTTCCTCCTCTTTGAGTTTCCCCCAGCGGTGACTCAAGGCAAGGTAAGTGTACCTGACGCTCTCGTCGGTCTCGATGAGACAGAGGGAGCTCTCAGCGTTGTTGACATCTATGAGCCTTGTGGGCATGCTGACAATGCGACTAGAATTTTCTCGTGGCTTGAGGCAGTCATGGGTCTGATCGCAGACACGAATCCATTCCTTTAAAAGCTTGAATTGTTGTGGACTAGCAGGGTCGGGCAGCCGTGGGAGGCCGAATTTTGCATACGGTGGCGGGTCGCCCTCTGCATCTGAAAGAGGTCAGTCTTCATGTGTACACTGTATATCAGTGCCGTTATCTACCGGGATCGGCGTATATGGATATGACGGCTGGGCCATCAGGAGAGACGCGAAACGCGTGGGAGGCGTCGTCGCGGACGAGCTTCACAGATGCTTTCGGCTTGGGCTCAAGCCTTGAGAGACACTGGAACAGAAAGCGGCAGAGGGAGCAGTTTTCGGAACTACGGTCAAGTTCTTCGATATTCCGGCGGAGGGCTAAATCAGACGATTCAAAATCAACGATCCCACAAAGAGAACAACGACTCGACGTATCTCTCATTGGCCGCAGCGAGCCCCAATCAAGCTGTTTCATCAAATCTCGTGTCGTGCCATCAGCTGTGTCATTTCGCCATCTGTCATACAGCAAACTCGTACGCTGAGTCCGTTAGTTGCCTGCAGAAGCAGCGTTGAGGGGATCGCGGATGTTCTCTTTAACGCACCGGCTGTGTTCCAACTTCCAAGTTAGGTGGAGTTTGAGATGCTCTAGTTCGGGACGTTACTTGCATTCTAGAAGGGAGCACTCGTCAGCAACAACAAGAAAAGCGAAAATGCCAAAGCCATGGATAATCCACTGACGTACTAATACAATGTAGTTAGCAAAAATAACGCCTGCTGCGAGAGGTCTTGAGAAAGGTGGCTTACTTGATTTGTATGACTTTCGGTGGTTTCGGGACCTGCATTCCTCCCCAACTTTCTGTACGTCTCCAATTTGTCAAACTGAGACTTGAACAGGTTTTCCTGCGACTGTTTTTCATGGTTGTTCTTAATCTCCTCCAATTTCTCAACGAGCTCCCTGGCGGTCGCTCGAGTGTCCAGCGGAACCAGAAGCTTGTCCCGAATTAGCTTGACCAAGTCAATGAGCGCTGACTTCTCCGAGCCAAGATCCGTCTTCATTTTTTCGAGCCAACCTTCAACGGTGGGATGTTTCGCGGGGGAAGCAGCTGCTTTCGGGGCATCCTTGGCGACAATCTTCCAGGCCTCAGGAGTCTTCTTGTTCAGTTCATCGACGACTTTTTGACCGCGAATGCTTCCCCAGCCATAGAACATCCAGACGACAAGCTCCAGGAAGACGCAGCCAAGTCCCCAGACGTCATACCTCCGTGAGATGGTCACTGTGGCCCCTTCCGGAAAGCTCTTGTCCTGAAGCTGCCAGACCTCGGGAGGTTCATACTTCACAGTTCCGTGGCGGTTTGTGGTAAATACCTTGCGGTCTCGGGTGTAATCCCCGTGGATCTTTGCAATCCCAACATCAGCAATCACCAAGGTTCCCCAAATATTGCTGGCATCTCCCGGGAAGCAAAGGATATTCTCCGGCTTCAGATCGCCATGGCGGATGTTTTTTCGATTTCCCTTGGGTTTGCTGACATTCTCTTGGTTGGGATGGTTGGTATTCTTTCTTTTGGAATCGGTGGCATTGGCTTCATTCTCCTCGGAATCGGTGGCGTACGGTTCATTCTCTTCGGGATCGGTGGCATTTTCTTCTTCGGGATTGCGGTGTGTCCTGCCCCAGTGGTGTAGTTCCTTCACACCGCAAGATAGGCCCAGCATTTGTCGCAGAGCCCAAGAAATCATTTCGTTGCCGAGAGGATGTTCGTCCCTTTTCCAGAAATCTCCAAGGTTCCCCCCGGGAGCCCATGGAAACACAAAACATTTGGCCTTTCCGTTGTCATACGCCGCAATTGCTTTGATCAAATGAGGATGGTTCAGTTCTTTCATCTTCTCCAGTGTGTTGTGTTCTTTTTCGTAGAACTGAACGAGATCCACCCCATCAACGGCTTTCAATTCCTTCAATGCAACTTCGATAGATTGGTCGGCCCTCTGGTGTTTGAAGAGTAAATTAGCTGCCCAGACTCGAAAATAATCTATGGGGTAAAAGGTATACCTTCTGGTCGCCGTGGTGGTTGGCGACGATTTCAAGCCTTCGGACCGTCCCGAAGTGGCCCTCACCACTGGGAGTGCCCGATTGTGTTGAGGGGATGAAGGGGAGCGGGCGATCCTCTTCAATCTCGTAGACGAACTGCGTTGGTATGAAAACGGTAGCTAAGAAAATCCATCGATCGCGTTTGAAGTCGTCAAATTTACGATCGCTCCAAGCCTCATCGTCGGAAAGGTTTGGAATATCGGGCAGCTCCAAGTTGTCGAATTTTTCGTCTGTGAACTCGACTGCCTGAAATTTCTGAATCATGGCAAGGTTCTCGGTGTACACAAGGGTCAGAAACACCTTCCTCGCTTTCTCCGTGATGTAGTTGATCAAGTCATTGTTATGAAGGTTCCCCTTGTCTCTTAGTGTGTCCGATACTCTGTAACGCCTAGACAACGAGGCCGTGGCGTCGCATGACAAGAAAGGTTCAAGAACAGACCGAATGCTCGAATCGAGTTTGCTGAGGTTTGTGTTTTTGCATTCGTTTTTTATTTTGGTGTAAGTAAGAGACATTTTCTGTTGGGAGATTCCCCTTGGCGGAGAAGATGGACTGCGACGGAAAAGGCGAACAATACCGTATGTCGAGTCATCCACAGTCGAAAAGCAAGAGACACAAAGCATTCATGTAGGCAAGGGGACGGCCCGACTGGAGGAAAGGGTGTCAGCAACATGGGTTCATGTGCTATTGCTGCCTGATCATGCGAATTCAGCCCATGACCCAATGCCCCATTAGTGGTGTATGCATGCATGACCCAATCATAATGATCCCTAGATGCCGTGTAAACCAATAGATCAAGTTGAAAGGCAGAATCTGTGGGTGCGCAACCATTATCTGACAACGTCCGTACAGATATCAACATGTGTTGAGCTGGTGGTGCCATGCATCTAACCTGGGGTCATTATGACGATTGAAACCCAACTCCAGACCAAAATGAGGCCCGATGGCCTATTCTAGATAGTTGAGATGCTAATAAACAGCCACGGCTTAGGTACTTTTGCTAGGGCTTGTCAGCATTCGATTCGGCTTTGGAGTTCTGCGTAAGAACACTTGCGTACGTATGACCAGGGTGTCTGCAACCCGAGGAAATTCGAAGCGCCTTCGACGTCCGTGGCACAACAAATACGGTCACAAGGCTCTGTGCCGTGAGGGGCCGGAAGTGTCAATATGTAATTACATAGCCCAGAATATCCCACACCAATTAAACCGAGTCACTCAACGTAGTGGTTGCTTGGGCTCCTCGCACCTCACCAAAGGCCGGCCCGAATCACCCCCGTCTTTGTCTGTATCATTGCAGATTTGTACTGTATGTAGAACGGAAGAGCTTCCGGCCCGGGCCGGTCCACCAGTTCGCCTGGCCTAGCGAAAGCCGGGTTGCCGTCCAGGAGCCTCGTTTCAGCCCAACGGCCGTAATGTGCAGCTGACCTATGAAATGAGTTGCTTACGCGCTCGCCAAGCCTTACAGCCAGTTCTCTCGCCAATTATAGAAGTACTAACAGCAAAGGCGCTAGGACATAGCCTTTGGGGGTCTCACTTCTAGGCAGTATTCCAGGTTGTTCAGCTGAGTGTAATTTCAATACCAATACTTGCACTTTCTAAAGCCACCTTCCTAGCCCAGCGGCAGCTTCAACACTGCGAGAATTCGAAAGGTGGTGATTATACTGTAAATGGCTCAATATCCTCCATCCTCACACTTAAAAGTGCAAGACACTGGAGATACCGTGGCCGACTAGAGAGAGGTCACAGGTCTCAGCTCATGAGTTAGTTTGAAGCCACATCACCGAAAGGGTGGATTTGATGAGCATTCCGCGCAGTCCTCTTATGGGCGAGGGCGAGTTGTTGGTCCTCGTTGAAATTCCAATGCTTCTCCCGTGCATTTATTCCGCCCAGCATCCCAATTGTCCTTGCTTATCTAAATTTCTTTGACACTTCTACTGTGACGATCGACAGGTACGCCTATTACGACAACTACTTAGACTGCTTTTGGTTATCCGCTATACTCACTATTACTGCAGCCTCGGCGATCAAACCGTAGACGGCACTGACCCGTTCGGATGGACAACAACCACCAGGTCGACTCGGGGCAGCCACACCCAGGACGCAGCATCGCCGCCGACTCTGCCGTTCAAGGACCGGAAGAAAAAACGGAGGATAAGGTCTACGTCCAGATTTCTAAAAAGCTGCTACCCGAAAGCAAGGAGAACTCTAAGTCGTCGAACCAATTTATTCCTCTGCGTGATCTTAAGTACATCTTGTCTCCAAATGTCGTAGCGAAGTTATTAGAGGAAGCCTCCTTAACCAGCATCATGCAACCTGGCCAACCTGACCCAATATTCGGCAGCGAAGACAAGCCCCGGCGAATCAAGATCCTCGGAATCCTCATCCTCACTGGCGGAGTGGACTATATCAAGCATTTTTGCAACAATGGCCCAGACGATGAAAAACTTCCCTTATCGCGCGATTCGAATTTCTTCAAATCCAACAATTGGAAACAGCGACTTATCGACGAATTCTGTAGAAGGCAGTATGAAATGCTGGCTCCGGATTTCAATTTCAGCAACAGGGAGGTTCAAGACTTCCTAATAAACTATCCTTTGCCATTCTTGAAAGAACTAGATTGGAAAGTTCACGGCGCACATGGGCTGATATCAAAAGCTTATATCCATCCCGACTACCAAATTTGGTCAGGTTCGGTAAGACTTACCTTTCCAGTGAGATATCAGCGTATTTTCTTTAACTGAGAATAGAATTCCAAACTCCAACAACCCTTCTATGCCATTAAGAAGTTTTTCCCTAACAATTCCACCCACTTTGCCAATGAGAGAAATGCTCTACAGCGTTTTGGTGGCCAACGTGAAGGACACAAGAATCTGCTTACGCTATTGCTATCATACCAGAGAGGGGGGGAATCATTTATGATATTCCCCTGGGCGGAAGGAAATCTGGTCGATTTCTGGAAGAAGGAGCCGACGGCCAATCCCCCATCTCCAAAAGATTTGATATGGCTGATCCAGCAATGTCAAGGAATTGCGAGCGGGCTAAGTAAAGTCCACAGGTATGAGCATGGGAACTTCCAGGGGCGACATGGAGATATCAAGCCAGAGAACATACTCTTCTTCAGAGAAGCAGGTTCGGAGCGAGGGCTTCTGGTGGTCGCAGACTTCACCTTAATGCGGTTTCATTCGCAGAATACCATGAATGTGACTGGAGCAGGGGAGGTGGGCTACACATCGGCATATTGTCCACCAGAAGTCAAGGTTACGATGGAGGCAAGCATCAACCAGAAATATGACATCTGGACTCTAGGGTGCGTCTATCTGGAGTTTATCACCTGGTATCTTCTGGGATACAACGCCACCCGAGGGCCCTCCTTCACCATGTCGGGCAAGGAGGTCCAGAGTTTTCTAGCAGCGAGGACAAAGGAGCACAACGGGCCCTACACATATGGCCGTGATAATTTCTTCATCATACCTGGCAAACAGGGTGCCGAGGTCAAGGATTCAGTGAAAAGCGTAAGTACCGGCTCGAATCATTGGATCCCTCGTTTCATGTCTAACGCTCCGCCAGTGGATTAAAATGTTACGGGGAGACAACAATTGTTCCGAGGCCTTACAAGAATTCCTTACCTTAGTTGAAGGCCACATGCTGGTGCCAGAACAGGGGGACCGGTGCTGTATGGACCATGTTCTAAGGACATTGGAAGCCATTTCTTCCAAATGCGGCTATTGCTGTGTAGGAAAGCCGAAGCCTAGGGATGGCGACGCTCAATTTCCCCCGTTGGCTACTGCACAGGTTCATCCCCTTTAACTATGGAGCAGAGCACATACTAAAAATTCACTTTAGTACACAATGAACGACCGGCTTTACACGACTAGTACGGCCCCTCCTCCTCGTAGACAGTCTCATCATCCCGGTAGGGGAGGTCAGAACCTTTCACAGGTTGAGTCCGGGGCAAGCTCGTCCGACAAGGCATCTTCCGGCAGGCCTAATCTGAAAAGGGCTCTTTCCAATGATGATGAGGGCGACGCGGGCATGGCCCAGTCTCGTGATGGTGTGAAGTCCCAAGAAGAAGGCAGTGAAGACATGGGTGGGAATAAGAGGAGGAAACTGGCGTAGTAAAGCCAAATGAGGTCACTCTTGTAACGCTCCGGATCTATTCCCAACGTAGGAATCCTTGAAGATCGTTCTGGGTTTTGTTGGCAGATAGGATAGGGCGTTATGCTAAGCAAAGAGATTTTGTTACGTCGCTTAATAGTCAATTACTGAGAGTATCAGAGGTAATAGAGGTAAAGCAGTAGGATTGAAAGCTGAGGTAGCTATATGTCTATCTGTGGGAATGATTGTAGTCTTATATACTGGTCGTTCCTTCGTGGACCGCTGGTCTTGCACCATCGGTCCTGCTTGGGACCGATAGGACCGTCGCTCGGTCCACGTCGGTCCAAGACGTGTCGCGTGATGGGTGCGCGGTTCTGCCATTCTTGACCGCCATATTGCGACATGGGCCGTGATATTACGGGCTGTAGCACGGAGGGTTAGAGAAAATTGTTAAATAGAAGGCATAGCTAGGGTGTTATATGTATGTTAAGGGTCTTATAATAAATGGCAGATCTTTTAGGAGTAGAAATGTAATAAAAATATATAATATAAACATACTAATTTAAATTAATAAGTTAAATATATATATTATTTAATAATTAAAAGTTTTAATACTTTTTAAATAAGTTACTTTTTAATTTTTTATATTTAAATTTTAATATTAATATTTATTAAGTAAATTTTTAATAAAATAAAAAAGTTATATTATATTTTATTCTAGCTTAGGGTATAATAGTATAACTCTAGTTATAATTAAATTAAACTTTCTAAATTGAAAACTTAAGTTAATAATAAAAAAAAAACTATAATTAGTTTAATTTTAATAGCTAGTAGCTAGTTAAGTATAAGTATTTTTTATAATACTTCTAAGTTATATATAAAAGGGCTTTCTAATTAACCCGCGCTATATTAGTATATAAATAATTAAATACAATTAGAAAATTTCCTATTATTATAAAAACTTAAAGCTAATTTAAAAGCTAAAAGTTTTCCCCTTATAAATATATAAATTCCAGCTTAGGGTATAGTAGTATGTTTCTAATTATAATTAAGCTAAACTTCTCAAATTAGAAACTAGTTATAAAAAATATAAAATATATTAAATAATACTAATATATAAAAGAAAATATTTTAACTTCCCTACTTATATAAAGTTAATAAAAATAAAATAGTAAATAGATATTTTAAACTAAAAACCTATTACTATATTTAAAAATAGCCTTTTATTTAAGCTAATACTTATTTATATTAATTTTAACTTTTTTATATAATAGTTAAATTAGCTATACTTATAAAAGTATTAAAATAATCTACTTTAAGCTTTATTTTAAAAGTTTCTATTACTTATATAAATAGTTTCTCCACTTCCTTATACTAGCTCTAGTTTATATATATAAACGCAAGATTGTTTATACTTATAAGAGTATTAGGGTGATCTGCTCCAAGGTTCGTCTTGCGAGTCTCCATCACCTGCATGTTTAGCTTCTCAGCTTCCTCCCACCGGCCCTAGCTTATATACGTCGACGCAAGATTGGCTATACTCGTGAGAGTATCGGGATGATCTGCTCCAAGCTTCGTGCTAGAAGTCTCCGCCACCGCTTCTTGTATCTTCTCGGCTTCCTTACACCGGCCCTGATTCTAAAGCGTTAACGCAAGATTATTTATGCTTATGAGAGTATTAGGATGATCTGCTCCAAGCTTCGTCTTCAAACTCTCTATCATCTCCACTTGTAGCTTCCCACTGGCCTTGCTTTCCATACGTTGACGCAAGATTACCCATGCTCGAGAGAGTATCGAGTTGATCTGCTCCAAGCTTCTTCTTGCGAGTCTCCATAACCTGCACAAACAGCTCTCGCAGCTATCAAGGTCAGCTGTAGCTAGGCAGGTCAGCTGATCTAGTCGGATTAAGCTTCGGCCCGGACTGCAGCTGGGTCCGGCTCTAAGGGGTTGCATTCCGTGGCAGCAGCCCGGAACAACTATCGGGCCACGCCCGTGACAAATAATAAGGTTAGTTACTCTAGGTAGGAGTACTAACAGTAGCTAGGAGGAATAGACATATAGGATAAGGAGTTTATTAGGAAATAAGAACTACTGCAATATTATTAACTGCGTTGCTAGAGGCGCTTGCGCAGCCATCAAAGATAGAAGCCTCATGCAGGTATATAACTTGAGTCGTGACATCGATCCCCTTCTCAAGCAGGGCACACACACAAACGCCCCCTACGACAGCCGAAAGCGCTTGGTTGCCCTCTCAGATTCATTTCTGACTCTGTTGGGTTCGTCCAGGTGGTCCATATGGCCTGATCCGGCGCTTTCACTAGACTCGTCCAGCTCTTGCTCTCCCTTTGTGAGATCCAGGTGGTCTAGATTATCGGCATCCGGCGACGAGCCAAACTGGTGGCCCTGCTGAGCGGGCTGTGGGGTTATAGCTCCATTGCTGCTCACCAGGCTCTTGGGACCCTTTCTCCTGCTGTGTGACCGAGGAGTGGGAACGACGGCATGAGTGAGCTGACTTGAAGAGGTGAATGTCCCGAGATACGTGGAGGTAAAGTTCACCTTTACGTAATCTCTTTCGAATTTGAAAATTTCGCTCTCCTTGGGAACTCTGGGCGACCAAGGAAACGGTGCCTTTTGGACGATCCAAGCGCATCTACTGGCTTCGCCCAGATATATCGGAATGCCATCTGCGTCGCGAGTTTCGCTCAGAAGTTCTGCTACTTGTTGTGAGGGACGTTTGTAGTGTTCGTTGTCGTACAGTTCGGTCTCGAGTCTGTAAATCCGATGCTCGAGTGAGGGCCTATCCAGGTGTTTGAGCAAGTCTTTCCTAATGCCCACAGCCTCATCCCCGATCGATCCTTCGTCTAGCTCACGAAGCGTCTTAAATAAACTTCGAAGGCGCTGAAGTTTCTCTGCCTCAGGGCAGCAGCTGACCGGCATACGATCGTCGATGCCGACCTTGTACTCGACCTTTTTCGATGATTGCTGACTACAGACGAGGAGGGCGGTTCTCACCGCACATCGGCAGGGAGGGCACAAAATCTTGACTTTGGCCAGGGGATAGTGGGACTCCAGGAATGTGTCCAGGTGCCCCTGGACCTCGTAGGGCGCATCGGAGATTCTCTCAAAGTCGATGAGTGGCATTTTCGGAACGATCAGTTTGTTGAAGCGACTGCCCAGGCCCCAGATTCTTCTATTGTCATTGTCGAAAACATGCGACGGCCCATCGCTCCGAACTTCAAGCCTGTCCATGTCGCAAGAGAGTCCGAGTGCCGAGGTCAAACATGTAGAAGTGAAGACGAAGTAGCATTTATAATTGTACCATGTTTCGATATCGAGTCCAAGGGTATCATCTGATTTGAAGGTAAGTAACTCTCCAATGCAAATCGCACGAGATTAACGGGAACTAGCCCTGCTTACCTTCGCCCTCTGCGGGTTTGCTGTATCTGACTTTATCCGCAGAGTCCGAGTCTTCTTCTACCTTCTCCATCCACTGACTGATATTGTCAGGTCCGATTCGAGTCGATCCTGCTTCAAGCATGACGCTAGCTGCTCCGGACCAGACAGGATATGCACCCAAGCTCGCCTCCTCAAAGAACTTGAGTCTCTCCAGGTTCCCGGCAAGACTTCTAATATCTTTGATAGCCATGTGGTTGCGCTCCTCCTCAGCAACCGGGAGAATTTTGTACAGCCTCTCCACCAGGTCGCGGATATGATCGATAAGCTGCCCGAACTTGTTCTTGTCGTTGATTGCCCATCTGGTCTTCTCAATCAGGCTTGGGCCCTGCTTTCCGGGCCCCAGTCGCTTGCTGAGCCATTTCAGCCGTTTCAATCCCGAGTTACTGGGGTATGACTCGTCTTGTCGATCTTGAGGAGGGGCGTCTGAGGAATTCGTCGTAGTGGTCACCCCGTATGTATCACGGAGAGCTTTCGCGTCGCTCAGGAGAGTCCGAATCAGCTCCAAGGCCTTGGAGATTTTCTCAGCCTTGTCTGGGGAATCCAGCTCGGGATTCCGGTCTTGATCCCCGCTAGGTTTGAGTACGCCGTGCTTCTCTCCCCAAATGATGAAGTTCTCGTGTTCGCAGTCGAATTTGAACAAGAGTACCTGACTATCGAAGGATGTCGCTTTTGCTGTCTTGTACAGTTGGAAATATTCGAGACAGACGCTAAAAGCAGGCAGAACAGCCAGGGCAAGCCCAAGTGATTCCATTTTGAGACAGACAACTTGGTGACGCCTTGGCAATAAGGGATAAGGATAGAAATTTCCAGATGGGGAGAGAAGGGCTACTTATAGGTCGCAGCCTGACTCCTTTGAGGGCGGGCAAGCGGGCGATTGCGGTGAGAGGCTGGGGCTGATTCGCGCCACTAGGCAGTGAGGAGCCCTGTTACTGAGTCTGCCTTACCCTCCAACTTATCACAGCAACTTTAGCCCGCACTGGCTGCTATGGCCAGCCCTCTCAGAAGTGACCCTGAAAGATCTATTCCTTGGTCTGTTCCTGTAAACATTGCAAGGGGTTTGATATATGCGGCGACTGCTTCGATGGAGGTATTAGATGCTGTGCCGCGTCATATGCTAATAAAGGTTCTTGATGGTGTGGCGTAACCCGATCGAGTTCTTGATTGACTGAGAATTTAGTAAGTCATCGAGAGAGCGTATAGGGTTGCGTTTATAGATAGAATGGTTTGATATGAAAGGTAAGTGTTCGTGCTGAGAGCACATCATGTGCGGACAGCTCAGGCTCGAATGTAGCAACAACCTAAGCACTAACACACCACGGTTTCGCACGTGGGGGGTGGGATGCACCAACACTACCCACTGTAAGGGGACGTTATGTAGCTAAGAACGGGCAGGGTTGTAGCGCGCAGCAGGGCCTGGAGACGCCCGTCCATCTCGGGCCCTCCCGATACCTGTCGTAGGTATGCGACATCCGGATATGCTGGAAGCACCACAATATTATCCAAAGTCCCCGTTCATACGCTTGGTACCGCTGACGGGGGATTGCCCGCCGGCATCGAGGCCTCTGGGTCGCGGCTCCACTGGTACGCGAACCAAAGGCCCACTACGGCAACTAGTAAACCCAGGCCTCTGGAAATGATAGTTACGATAACTTCCGTTGAGAAAAATGTCATCCTGTGTTGATGGGAAGAGCAAGTTGCGAATTATTAAAGACTTAATAGTATCTAGATATAAGTCCGAAGAGGGGAGAGAGGATGTGGAAAGGAGTTTCTTGAAGCTGAGGAAGTCTTGAATAAGATTAACCGGATATGCCCGTGGCAATTAGCAGGAGAGGGAGGCGAGTTTGCCGTCTTCTGGGTGCCTGTGGAGGGTTTCCTAGATTAAGCGTGGTCCAAATAAGCATGCTGCTACTAGAAACGGTCTGGGCTATGGCGTTCCCCAGACGGATGCCATTAGTGCACATCCACTTGCGAGGGCCCAGAACGTCCGCCACGAGCCACCCAACGTTGATGACAGAAACGGGAATCCAGATAGGAAGTCGGGCTGCTTCATATCAGACGATTGCGGTGGTGAAGCTAGTCGTAGCCAGGTCTCCGTCTGCCGACACGGGATCCAGGTCGCCCAATACCCCAACAAAGATTCTTGACTGCCCTCCCGACGCCCAGCTCAACTCGGGTTGGAGGCGGAGGCTTAGGGTGATTCGCCGTTGCATGTCATCCGTTGGAGGACAACGCGGTCGGATCTCGGCACGAGGGGTGGATCAACCGGTTGTCCCCGCACCAGGCCAGCCCAAACGAGACGCGGCTCAGGGACTCATGGGCACACCGAGACTTGCTCTGGACCGCCTAGTGCCTGACCGGTCGCAAAGCTTAATGCCACAGACTCTCTCAGGTTCCGGCAGAGGGAGAGGCTCTTTGGGAGACTTACCCGGCAAGTATCGACGTCAAACGTCTGTTATGCTCGTTCTTCTGGACCTATCTGTTACTAAAACATTGTGCTTTTGTTTTTCGGCACATCTGCCAACACAGCCAAAATGCTGCTGCTACGCCAATCATGGCCAAGGGGGAAAGGCGGAGGGGATCTGCTTGAGTGAGACAATTCGAATAACTCCGCCCTCCCATTCTCCCGCGTGCACCTGCACTCCCTCATGCCGCAGCGCTTTGCTCGTGCGTCAGTTTGGAGAGGTTGGTGTGGTGGCGGCAGTGTCTCCGCTTGGGAAGCTGAGTCTTTGTCGTACTGCAATGTGTTTTGGGTTGGCATTAAGCCTCCTGTGTGCCTGTGCTACCAGTAGCCTGTGGCTTTCATAGGTACGCGGTCCATGTCCTAGGATCCGTGGACAGCCACTTTCTTCCTGAACCCTCATTCTTACCGTGTGTACGTACACCCCTTAACAGCTGAAGCTTGTCAGCAGGTTGTATAGAAGCAGAACCGGGCATGGGCAGATCTGTGAGTCTTATGTGGGTGCGACCAAGGGGTTGTTGATGCCCGAGCTCACATTTTCGCGAGAATGGGGGCTCAGAATCTCCTCGGCATTGAGCCACAGTCTAATCTCACCTTCGACGTGTCCTGGCCCTATTGGTGGTAGAGGTGTGCAGACATATTCTCGATTCGTAGAGAGCTGGTTTCATTTGCGACACAGTCTACTTCTCCATGCATGCGACCGGAGCGTGCATTCCACCAAGATATGTGCCAAGCAAGCACCCTCTCTTCTAACGCTCGGAAAGTCTTCCTCTAGGGGTCCACAAATAACCCTAAGCTCCTGTGTTAATGAGCTCCAAAGTGCTAAACACTGAGCTTTCGAGGGAGATCTCTAATTTTCAAGATCGACTCGTCTCAGAGGAGAAGGAGAAAGAGAAACTAGAGAGATATATGGGGGCCATTCAATTTCAACTTCAGCCCACACACTCCCCAAACACCGTCTCCACGACTGAGCCAGCTGAACGACGCGCCTCCCTCCCAGCAATGACACTGGCTCGAATCGCCATGGCGGCTACCCTCTGCGGCCGAGCGTACGGATACACTCGCTTCTCTAACGAACCTGGATCGTGCAAGGTCATTGGCGACGGCGACGTGTACGGCATCGGCGTGAGAATAAGCTTCTATCTTTGTCTCCTCTCCGTGAGTCTGGCAGCCATCTTCCGCCTGCACGACGCGTTGCAGACGACGAAAGCCACCGTTCTCATCCTTCTCGTGGCCAACCTCATCAACATCAACATTGACAGCACGCGACCTGGCGCCCTCGTCGCTTATGAGCTTTCCCTCACTAACATATTGGTCCTCTTGCCAACCATGGCTTCTATCCTTACGACGTTTTGCCGTCAGCCTGACAGACCGGAATCCCACCAGGAGGAGAATGAGCGCTTGCCCCAGCAGGCGGTGGCCCAGCCGTTGGGTCCCCAGAGGTGGGATGAGGTCGATCTCGTGGGACCATCGACGTTGATTGTTCTGACGGCATACCTCTCCTCCATGGCCGTGGCGCATTGCCAAGACCCTCTGCGAGGGCGGAAGGGCGACTGTGTGCTCTGGGTACTCTATCTTGGCTTTGGAGACCGTGTCGATTTCTACGTCTACTACCCAGATTACCGATTGCGGGCTGCCCCCATCTACCTGATTCCGCTGGTTCTCTGCGTCATTCTCTTCATACCTTCCGTCTGGGACGTTGGATCCGGCATCCTATACATGACTGGGTTCATCCCCGACAACAGAGCAACACTCACCGACAGGTTGGTGCGCTGGATGAAGAAGCACATCTCTCTGCTTGGAAAGAAGGTTTTCAGTCTTGGGAACCACGAATCATGTGTAGCGCATTTTGTGTTGGGATTCCAGCTTCTGAATTTGTTGCTGGGAGTGCTCCTGGTTTATCGGATGGAGAAGATCCTGGCCGTGTCGGAGATCGATCTCGGGGGTACTTCTATTAGCAGCCCTGGACAGCTCTTTCCGCTCATCGCGGGTGTTTTTGGTGTGGTGGTGGTCGTGTGGGCACTCGCCCTCAAGATAATCTGGAAAAGAAAGAACCGAACTCGGGGCCTTGGTGCAACCGGATGATACCATCCTCTAGGTCAGCCGGGCGATACCATTCTCTAGGTCAACCAGACAGATAGAGCACATACTTCCCAAGTAATCTTATAAGATCTTGGCCATCGACAATGCCTTTTTCCCCTTTATTTCTGCCCTCGCTATGATATTATCACACTTGCAAGTTGTAAACCTCAATATCACTTTGTCATCCGCTAGCCAATTAGAATTTCGTAGTTAAGACTAAGCTGTATCTAATCAGCACTTTCGCTATGCGCTAAACCCGTTGAGCAACTGTAATTACCACATTTGTTGTGTCAGGAGTTTCACAGATGTCTTCATCCTGGTCTAGCCCTTGTGGCTCGGATGCTTTCCCCGGTGGCTAGCTATAACAAGGGTGGATTGGACAGGAAACAACCTCTCCCTTCTCGCCATTGTCACTAACTACCTTTGCTAGACTGGGCGAAGCCGTAGGAAATACCCCATTTTCGACAATAACAAGCCTGCCAATCGTTTCAGTGCCCTAAATTGCGCTACGATGTGCAGGTACCTGCTTCGACAGGTTGAAAAGACCTCTGATCTGTGGTGGCTGTGCCACCTCTTTCAGCCGTACTTCCATTTAGTACTAGCTCAGCAGCTTCACCGGTGAAGAGTTGTCGAGGTTTATTGCCTTTTTTCCACTTCACCCTGGACCTAATCAACTTATCAAGTTCCACGACTCCGTGGCGATTTGATGCTAAGTCCGACGCCATCTCCTTCGGCACCTAGTCGGGCGGCTCGAAGCCTTCCTTCAAAAAGTTCATCATAGCATCTCTTCTACCATCCTTGCTAAAGATCTTTCATCGCTTTCCAAGTCTGATGGCAAGCGAGACATACCGGGAGAGAATTGCACGGGAGTTGTTGGGGAAGACTGGAGCGTTTCGCGCCTACTTCAAGTTATACGATGATCTGTTTATGATCGGGATTGGAAGCCACATTGTCCACATCGAACACCCGCGGCGTCAGAACCACCGTCCAATTGACCATGACTCCGTTCTTATCACTGCACGGATGCTCAAGGATGACAACTTGCTCACGTTGGACGGGGCAAGCAAGTCGCTCCAAACACAACACGGGAGATCAACTTTGCTGCCAACCTCACGCTGTAGGCAATACTGATGGTTGATTCCGCTGTCAATGGGTACCGGAGCCCTGGCTATACCATTGGGAAGTACCGTCATGCATCATGGCTTCCAGACGAAGCTTTCATTGATTTCGTGGCCAGGTGTTTCCCCCAAGTTTCGTCTGGGCGACGAGATCGTGTTGCAACGGTTTTGGACGATAAAAGTTCCCTGAAGGCCTGGAAGTTGAAAGATAGGCTCGGCATCAACTTTAGGGGGACTAACAACTTGGCCGACCATTTGCTCTTTGATCCGAGAAACCAGATCCTCTACCTCTTTCATCATACTGCATACCTCAAAGCCCATCTAGACCTATGGAATGGGGAGTCTGTTTCGAAGGATGTCGGGATTACCACTACGCTGAAAAGGTCGGTGAAGATATTCCGCATAGTTGAGAAGCCATAGACTGACAAAATAGAGGAACTCTTTGCCCGAGGTTATTGGCTGAAACTCTGCATTCGTTGCAGTCAATACTGTTCCGCAACGACGACGATAGATCGATGAGGGTCTTGGAGCAACTGATCAAGAGAAAAGGCTTTGACTACACATGTTCTGTGCATGAAGGATACAAAATGTTCGAAGATTCAATGGAAGATTTCACATACGTTTACTGGGGCGAGAGGTTGGCGGTACTCCATGATTTGGTGTTAAATCGCCCACCACGAACCGGCTTCCAAAGGTGGATTAGGTGGCAAACGTCTGAGAGCAACTCTTTCATGGTTGCAATGCTCGCACTCATCATCTCGATCTTTATCGGGATTCTCTCTCTTGGGTTGTCGGCATTTCAGACATGGATAACGTGGCAGGCCTGGAAACACCTTGTCCTGTAAGGGTCTACACGATGGAACAAGGGAACGACCAGAGAAGACTCGACTTAGCTACTTACAAATGCCTGAATTTCTCGACCTCCTTCTCGTAAAGATCTGGGATCGCCCAATCACGAAGAGAACGACTGGCTCTGGCGATGTGCGAAGACGTGTGCTCGAGTGAGGTTGGCGTCCATCTGACTTGCGCGCATATGACCGAAGAGGCCTCCATACCCTGCAAGCTATGGTGAAAACTATTGGCAACCAACACAACCTGCGGCTCGTGGTGGCTTAGACGCCTAGTCGCAGCGAGGCTTCTGCTCATGCATTCATCCTTCTTGTCCAGTGCTTCTCCTCGGAGGTCTGTCAGCGGCAGGCAGTGACGACAATTTTGATAGGTCAGCTGTTCACCAATTACTCTGAGTAAGTCTGCCTGAATGTCTAAAAAGTATTAGCGTCGCCGCCTCGATTCGGAACCTTGGTAGCCCTGGTCTGTACAATTCGGTAATTGGACGACATGATATGCGCCGACTCTGAGCATTAACGCCCCTAATCCCGAAGTAGCAAATCGCATACTGTTTTAGACTTGAGTTGCGGTAGTCTATATATCCCAGCCGCTTTGACATCAACTTCAGCTAAAGTGGGAAGCAGTGCGAGGTCTTGAATGCATTTACGACGGAGAGCCGAGTACCTGCCGAGGCGAGGCGCTTTCTATATGGCAGTGAGATCGTCCAGACCAGCAGATTCTTTCGTCTTTTCGTTCCTCAAGGTAATGGGCTGGTAGACCGCCAGTCCTCCGGCTGTTGAAGGGTCACATGCGACATTCCCATTTCAGCACTTGTGAAATAATGGCGCAGACCCTACCAATATGCATTCCACGTGGCCTTTGCCGCTGAGACGTAGAGCTATGTCGTATCGGTGAAGTGCCGTGAAGGGGTGATTGAAGGACTTCAAGTCTCAGACAATGATCGGAACATGGACTCAAAACCCTGCTCGCGGCGTTTACTCCTATTTCTTTCCAGCCCTGGGCCATTTGAACACCAGGAGACTTGCCTTGTCTCCTGTGAGCACGCGCTGGGAGCATCCGGCGAGAACTGTCCCAATCATCCCGACCACCGCCTCCTCATAGTCACGGACCACATCAAGACTGTCGAAATCAGCTTTGCGGGAAGCTAAATCGCCGTATCACTATCGCTCTAGACTAAGGCTTAGATGGAGAGGCGTAACTCGACGAACAAGCACCGCTTAGCCTTCGCTCAATACCCACAAGTAGACTTCACCTTTCCTGGGCAAGCTCATGCGTGCGGCTGATCAGGTGGGTGCTACCAAAACTATTGAGCGGCCGCACAGGTTCAAGATTACTGGCTCCATGTCCTGTATACGCGAACTTCGGCAAACTCCGGGGCGATATAAGATGGTATTCTGATGCAAAAATGCATCTTTCTGAGATAAAAGTATCACGGTTGAGGTCATCCTGACACTGTATCCTCCTTGGACGCTTTGACTGCATGGCAGGGAGGACGGGGCAGCTAGTATTGTATGCGTAAAATACGGATTTGCTATCAGTAACTCTTGGTATTAATACAACCTGTCCCAACTCTAACACTTCACAGACAATTCTGCGGAGGGTTAGGAGGACCTTCGCCGACAGGGCCATCTAACCACAGTCCTTTCCCATATTTTTCTTCTCACATTGTTCTTTGAGGGTATTGGGGGCCAGGAAGATTATTGTCTTGATAGCTGGGTACGGGACTGCCATCTTCTAGATCAAGAGAGAAGTATTTACAATCGTGCATCAGTGATATCTATTCCAGGGCATTCGCATCTTTCTAGTGTGAACCACTGAGAGCCCCCAGAGTGTTATGGTTTCGCTAATCAGTAGATATTTGCAGCCGCCTGCCAGGTAGTGTCCACTTATCCGTTAATTTGTCCAGGCCGATCGGCGAGAAATGCCAACTTCGGGACCCATCCGTGTCGATAGGCAGAGATGTGAAATCCCCGTTCCAAAGCCCTCAAGTTTATTCACAGTTCGATTACGGTTGTTTTACATTTTATTCACATCATAAAGCGCGTGTACTGAGTGTACAATCAATATTTCCCACATAGAACAATTCTACCTGGTTTGTGTCTATAACAAATGTAGCTCTCGAAAGTAATTATTATCCCGTCCTGTAACCCAGAAACTCCTCATACTTTGATTGCCTTGAATCGTGGGTCTATACTATATGCAGTAGCCATGAGTCTAAGCCGTCAATAATAACCTGGTTTTCCTTCAGACGTGCGGGACACAGAAAAGGTTGCTAGAACTGCCCAGATTTGACATGCGTCAAGGGAAGGTAGGAGTTGAGCCCGCCTTCTTTAAAGTTTCTTCTGTAGAGCAGGGAACATACTGACTTTCCAGAGGTGGGCGGCACATATATTTCGCTGTGGTGTTGTGAAACATGGCTGCTCCGAGCATGCGGACTAGCATCGGTTCATACATCCCTTGCCTTGAGTCTCCGGGATTCCGGACAGCAGCATGGTTGATCGAAGTCATGGTATTTCTTAACATACTTCGTCAGATTTGTCACATTGCTGTAAGTGCTTGTACAATCAGGGAGCAGACATCGAGACCGTTTGGGAAGGGCCACCTATTCTATCTTCAGCGCATCGGGGGACTTGAGACGCTTTTTCAGATAGTCCACTAGTATATTACCAAGCTCCGTATGAGTGCCCTAGCTAGCCAGATGCTTGTCAATTCATAAGGCGGCTCTGCTATTAGCAGCATAAACCCGCTGATAAGGATCTGCTATGTCGGGGTCTTGCAGATAAGCGACGGATTGACCTCTCTCGCGCAGTATGTCAGCTGCCTGAAAATCTTCGTCTCGCCGCTTGACAAACCAGATGCCTAAAGCTTCCGTCGACCGTGCCGACTGCCTGGCCAACGTGTACATGATCATTCACAATCTCTCGCAGAACTGTTCGACAATGCGGTTATACTTTCGTACGGTCTCAGGCCTGTACAGCCCTATATTGCCAGTGGCGAAAATCCAGTTCTTCCGGCTTTTATTTAACTCTAAAATCTAGGGTAATACCTAATTAATTCCCTTTTCTAACGATTTATTATAATTCTATATTAAAATAAATATCTAACTTTATTATTTTTATAATTATCTTTTATTTTTAACTATTTAATTAATAATTCCTTTTTAATATAATTTTTTTTTAAGTATTACTAATAATATTAATAATATTTTTAGCTTAATTACTAATATATAAATATTTTAAATAATAGGCTTATTTTAAACCTAATAACTTATTAATTTTTAATTTTATTACTTTTTAATTAATATTACCTTTTATTATTATTATATATTATATATATATTACTAATTATATATATATATTTTAAATACTTAATTAATAAATATTAATATTAAGTTTAGTTTATATAATATATATATAATAAATTAATATATTTAAATTATATATTTTTAATATATTTTAATAACTAGTTTAATACATTTATAAATTTAATAAAATATAATAAAAAGTATAATTATATAATATGTAAAGTTAATATAAATACTATTAAAATAAAATAAAATTTCCATAAAATAAGAATTTATAATTAAGCTTTTTTAATTTATAATAATAATTAGAATATTATAAGTATTATTAAAAAAGACTTTAGGAAATTAAAAACAAAAAAATATATATAATAAGTATATTAGAAATATAAGCAAGTTAGAAAAATATTTAAACTTTTAATATAAAATATAAAATAAAAATATAATAAAGTATTTAATAAATTAAAATTAATTATTATACTCTTTTTTAAATATTTTAATAACTATTAAATATATTTTTATATTATAATTAATTTTACTATATATTTTATAATGCTTTTTATTAGGTATACTAACTCTTTTAAACTATTAGTATTTAATATTTTAACTATTATATATATTTTAATACTCTTTTAATTTATAATATTTCTCCCTTTATTTAAAGTTATTTTTTTATTATTATACAAGTATTATTATTATTAAAAAGGCTAATAATTTAAGTATATAATAAAGGTTAATATAAGCTAAACCCTAGCTTTATATCTATTATAATAAGCTTTTTAATAGGGCTTATAATTAGTTTTAAAATAAAAGTTTCTAATAAATAAACCTTATATAAGAAACTGTATTTTAAGCTTTTAATATAAAAGTATTTATTTCTTTTCTATTTAACTCTAGCTTATATAACTTAACTAATAATATAATATATAATAGTTAAAATACTTAACTTTTTATTAATAAAATATAATATAATCTAATTAAATAATAGAAACTATATAACTACTTACTATATATTAAAATATATAAATTTCCTTAAATATATTAAACTAATAAAAGACTTTAATAAGTATTTAAAAAGTTATTATTTATAATATTTTATATTTTTCTATAGCTAGCCCTATTTTATATTATTTATAAGGGGAAAACTTTAAGCCTTTGAGTATATATAAAATTAAATACCCCTATAAGCAATTAGCTATAATATATAGCTATATAATTAACTAACTAATAGCTAATATAATATACCTTAGCCTCTAAAACCAGCCTTTAGCTCTTATAATAATAGGAAATCTACTAATTATACCTAATTATTTGCATATTAATATAATATAGGCCAATTAGAAAGCCCTTTTATAAGTGGCCTAGGAGTGTTATAAAATTCGCTTACACTTAACTAGCTACTAGCTGCTAGAATTAAACTAATTATAGTTTTTTTCATTTCTAATTTAGGTTTCTAATTTAAAAGGTTTAGCTTAATTGCAACTAGAGATGTGCTACTATGCTTTAAGCTGTAATTAACTTCTATTATATATTTAAATAATTAGCTTTTTTAATAATAATAGTAAATCTAATTAAAAGCTTATATAAAGCAGTTAAAAAAAATATTAAAAGAACTATTTTTAAAATAGCCCCTTTTTTACTAGCTAGCTTTTACCTAGCTCTTTTATTTAATTAAAAGAATTTATTTTTTATTTAATATTAGCTATTTAAAAGGTTTTAGCTAATTATAATAAGAAATAGTTTAAAAGCTTTTAAATATTCTTATATTTATTATAATAGTAAGCTTTATAAAAAAATAAAAGCTAGTTTAAATATAAGAAATTATAAGTTTTATATATTTAAAAGCTTATATATTTATATATTTAATAACTATTAAAATTATTAAAAGTAATATTTTGTATTAATTAAATATTTAAAATTAACTTATAACTATTATAAAAACTTAACTTTAATAAATAATAAAAATACTTTTAAAACTAGTTATAAAAAGTAAATTAATTATTATAATTAATTAGTTTATACTTTTTAAATGCATTTTTTATTAAAACTAGTATAAATTTTAAATTTTAAATTAACTTTTATATTATTTTAAATAGTAAGTAATATTTTAAAAACTAATTACTATTTTTATATTATAAAAGTTATAACTATTAATATATTATTAGTTAAATTATATAAACTAGAGTTAAATAAAAAGGTATCTCTATATTAAAAGTATAAAATAAAATTCTTTAAATAAGGCTTATTTAATAGGAACTATTATTTTAAAACTAATTATATACCCTATTAAAAAGCTTATTATAATAGATATAAGGCTAGGGTTTAGCTTATATTAACTTTTATTTTATATTTAAATTATTAGGTTTTGAATAATAATAATAATAGCTATTAATATCAAATTAGCTAGAAAGAAAGCTTTGAAAACTCTAGCTAAAGCTATTAATAATAAAAAAAGAAAATATATTATATTAATATAATAATATAATTAGTCTTCTAATTTATAAATTAAAGGAAGATTATTTTAAGTTTATATTAATAGAAAAATTAACATATTAATAGTTTTAAATAATAAATAAAAGTATATAAAAAGTATTAAATATAATTAGATTATATTATTAAAAGCTAAGGAGCTATATTAAATTAAAAGTATATAATAAATATATTTATATATTTAATAGTTTACTTAAAATACTAG
Organism: Thelonectria olida; assembly: GCA_020736575.1. Lineage (NCBI taxonomy): Eukaryota > Fungi > Ascomycota > Sordariomycetes > Hypocreales > Nectriaceae > Thelonectria > Thelonectria olida. The sequence continues at coordinate 89,634 of JAGPYM010000076.1, forward strand.
CTATTTAGAAGCGTATTATTTTAAAACTATTATTATTTTAAAATCGCTTTACTTCCTTTTTTATTTTAATTTTACACTTTATTAATTATAATATAATAAAAGTGTTTTTACCCTTTTTTAAGTTTTATTATATATTACTACCTAAGTGCTATTATAAGTTATAATAAATAGCTCTAATAATTTTAATAAGTAAATAAGTTTATTTAACTTAATTAATTTAATAGTTCTAATACTTTTAATTATATATATGTTTTAATAGGCTTAATAAGCTTAATAGCTTTAAAAGGTATAATAAAGCTATTAGAATTAATATATTTAATAGATTTAATAGGCCTAGTAATTTAAATAAAATAGTAGTTAAAGCTATTTAATTAATTTAATAGTTTTAATTAATTTAATAGCTTTAATTAATATAATAGTTTAATTAAGTAAGTAAATTTAGTAAATTTAATAGATTTAATAAAACTATTATAATTAATATAACTAATTATATTATTAAAAGTTACTTACTTTTATAATATATATAGCTATTAGGCCAATTTCTAATACTATTACTTATAATAATAATATATTTAAATTTTACTTTATAATATATTATAATAGAAAAATTAAATAGTAAAGTTATAATAAAAAAAGATTTTATAATTAGTAATTTTTATTATTATATAAGCTTTTTAATATATTTTACTATTTAATTATTTTATTTTATTTTTATAAATTTAAATATATAAAAATCTATTTTAATCTTTTTTAAACTTTTTTTTTATATTTAATCTTTTTAATTTCTTACTTTATTAACTCTTATATTTATTTAACTTATTTTATATTTTTTATACTTTTTTATAGCCTTTTAAATAAGTTTTTAAATTTATATTATTACTTTTATATATAATAGCTTTTAAAGCTATAACTTTTAAATATATAATTAAATTATTTTAATAAATTACTTAGTATTATTATTAAAATAGTTTTTTCTTTTTTTTTTAAAAAGTTATATAAAGTTTTTAACTTTTTATTTAAGAAAGTTATAATAGTATTAATATATATTAAGTCTTTTTATTAGAATCTTATAATTTAAAATAATTAAAATAATTTTTTAATAAATATTTAATATAGTAGTAGTAGCGGGTTATTAGTAGAGAATGTAGCGATAGGAACGGAGGATTTTTATTAGAAGTTAATAAGAATTAGGTAGTCTAAGCTTCTTACTAAATTGAGCTATATGGACTTAAAAGGGAAGGCTAGAAACCTCTAAAAATAGATATTATGCCTTCTTTATAGTTTTTATTAAGTTTTTACCTAAGTTTTTATAATTTATTTTAATAATTCTAACTTATTCCTTTTTAATCAGTTAATTTACCTATTTTCTATTTTATTTCTTATTTATAATTACAACTAATTGCAAATAAAAGTTAATTTTCCTCTAGACCTCTATTACTCTATCTTTTATATATTTACCTTCTGCAGTCACTTCTATTAGGGGTTATAATATATTATTACTCCTACTATTAAATTAGAGATTACGCTAGGGATTAATAAGCTATTAAGCTATTAAGTTAGCTTAATAGTAATACTTTTAAGCTATTAAAAACAAACTAATTATAGAAAGATAGAAGAGAGAAGGAGTAAAGAATTAGAAAATAGGAATTTAACTGGGCATTTAATTAACCTTAAACTTTCCCACCTTTTACCTAATGCCTTTACTATTATATAGTAATTTCTAGTTAAACTATTTAATTAGAAGAAAAAGAAAAGCAAGCTATTATTAGATAAGTAAGTTTTATTTTATATTACTAATATTTTAAAATTTTATATTATAAACCCTATAAAATAGATATTCTATTTATAATAGTATTA
>JAGPYM010000077.1:0-89926 GCA_020736575.1 Thelonectria olida
GCAAATAAGCGTTGAGTCGAGTTGAGGCGATTCGGGAGCAGACGAGCGGCATTGTGAACCTATGAAGGCTCACTGAATCTTTACTCAGCCGGGTTGACTTTTTTCCGAGGTTCGACGCTCTGTAAATTAATCGTTCATTCACACGAGCAGCCTTCACCTAGAAACTACACATAACAAGGCCACGCTTAAAGCTATCATTTTGTCTTGGGACATGTAACCAGCGCCACCAACCACACTGTGTCGCATATCACCACCAGGTTCCACTGTGCTCTACCGAGTCGTGCGACCAGATGTGAAACGCGGCCCGTACTTTGGGGTCGTGTATCCGGTTTCACATCCGGCTTGTCGCATCAAGGACTCCAATCCTAACGATATGAGCTTAAATAGCCGTGCCCGAACACATGGCTGTTCAATTTCTTTTGTTCTTTAGATAATTCTCATCAATTGACTGGTGCCGTCAATGATCCCTGTGGAGCCAATTGTCTGACACACAGCCATCGTATGCACACGTAGCCCGTACTCCACCGATGAGCCAACCCAGCAATGTTCGAACCCTCTCATCTATGCACGCGACACCATCCTCGTTCACGGATATCCTATACTGTACCATCAATATCTCGAGAGTCAGCGAAGAGGATAAGGGCAAAGCACAAGTAAGGGGAGTCCGTCAGGTTATTGAGGAGGAGATGCGAACCAAGGAGCACTGACAGGGCTGGAGATGTGCGGCAGTGGTGAAGGATGCCCGCAACACAGATCGCATCAAGGTGATCTGCAGAGATGAGGCGGAGTTACAGCTCGTCAAGGAGACGGCGCAAAAGACTGCGGTCAAGGGAGCAAGGGTGTTCAGGGACCAATTGTACCTGGTCAAAGTGGACGGCGCAAACCGCACCGCAGTATTGGACTCCTCCGGTAACGAACTACTGTTGAACAGAAGGCATATGCTGGGGTGTCACGTGCGGGTCAAGGGTCTTATGATGAACAGCAGATCTTTCAGGGGCAGACACTTAACGAGAACACACAACATGAATACACTGATTTGGATCAATGGACCGAATACACGTACTGTCTGACAACTACCGGGAGCCGCAGAGGCACTAGGCAAGGAGAACGATGTAACGATTGCCAAGATCCACTGGCTCAGCGACAGGGAGAACGGCAAGACGTACGGAGCAATGGTGATCTACGCGACGAAAGGAAGCGACGCGAAGCGACTCCTCGAGGAGAGATACTTTCACCTGGCTGGGGAGTCGGCCAGCACTAACGTCTTTGAGCGGCGTCAAGGACCAGTTCAGTGCCTGTCACCTCGAGTCAAGTGAGGCGAGATCAATCAGCGGATGTGGGGCTTCTGGGAGACGCGAGTTGAAAGCTTTGAACTGTAAATAGCCTAGCGTACTTGGCCCTATGAGGTTAGTCCCCATGGGGGGAATCAATTTCATATCATATTTTATTGGTGACCTCGCGCAGTCAGGAAGGATAGAGTGTGTATGGTTTGGCCGTAACGGGTCATCTGTCGCTGTAGTATTATGCGTAAACGCGTTAGACCGTAGCGTCAGAGAGGGCCCAAATGACCCGGGCCAAACTAGGATGGTGGAGGGGACGGTGGCGGAACCAGCAGAGACTGTTGAAATGAGCATGTTGTATTGATTGAAGAAGAAGAAAGACTAGCGCTAACCAGCGGAAGTGTCGCACTGAGCGTGCTTAAAGGGTTAAAGCGAATATGATGAGCAGCAGCAATTGTGTTGATTGATTGTTGTCTAAAGTGCGGGGTACTCCCGCCCACAGATTTTACTTCAAGCACACAGCTTGATTATTAAGTGCTGTTCTTTCCTGAGGCTCGTTATTATGCCTGGCCTGCGACAGGAAGCTATAGACAAGAAGACATCCACATCCCAGCCACCAATGGATCGGAATAGCCATTGATCCGTCAAAACAACGGATCTGAACAGAGACAGCGGAGCCGGCGAGCCTGTCTGGAACTGGTGGTTGAGCTTGTATAAGACTGACACGTTCGTTGTGAAGTACACCCTGAATGCCTCCGAGGTCCATCTCCCAAGCACCTGAATCTGGTCGTCGAGGATCCCACTATCGTGCACATGTTGCGCCGCACCCTTCCGAAAACTGTGGCCTGAGTAGCCGTCCGTCTGTAGCCCAAGTGCTCTCAGCTTAGTAGAAAAGGTAGAGAGGAAGTTGTTGCGACTAAATGGTCTTCTGTGGAAGGAGAACAACGGGCGCGTCGGGCCCTCTGGGATCGAGAAGTAGCAGCTTCTGAAGTGCGTCTACCGGGCATGCTCCGTCTCCTGTTTTCGCAAGAATGATCTGTACTCCTTCGTGGCGGCGGTCCGTCTTACTCCGCTTGAATGTGAGTTGCGCATGGTCTAACGAGGACGAGAATGATGAATCTGATGTCTGAGCGCGTTAGCTTTGTTGCTAAGAAGATAGAAGGTGTGCCGAGGTCTTCTCTCTTGTAGGTGAATTCGCCGATGCGGAGGAACCCAGCAAATGCCACCCGGCAGGCGGTTGCGAAGTTTAAGTCGTCCTTGAGGTCTGTAGTCATCTCTGAGGACTGTAGCGGGAGTGTGGCTATGCCCGCTGATAGTTTTGTAATGGCCTCGCGCGAAATGGGCTTTCTGACCCGTACTTTGGTCGTTGGGGTAAGTCTTCTCGCGCCGTCGATGAGACGCCGAAAGTGTTTGTTATCAAAGAGTTGATCATCAAGGAAGTTATCAATATGATAGGCTCGGAGAGCGGCTAAGTCTGCCAGTGCGGTATCTGACTTGACTGCTTTCTGGCTGGAATTGCCAAGAAGTCGTGAAGTTAGCCACGATATTAACGACTGCCTTGAAGCTGGCCATGCTGGTAAGTTTTGTAGCGCGCAGTGTCTCTCGTAGTTACGCTGAACGGAGAGGTATACGGAGCGCGTATTGGCGCCGAGTCCGTTCCAGAGCAGCTTTAGGTGGCCTGCATTGAGCTGATGAGCTCGTGAAGAGAACCACGCGGGCGGTTCAATACCGAGAGGTCCTGCCAGTGGGGACAAACGTTAGCAATCTCTTGAAGGTTATTACGTGAGAGCGCATCTGCTAATGTGTTTTCCCCGGAGGGGAGCCAGCGTGGCAAAATTTGGATGTCTCTCGCCGCCGCTAGGATAAGCAGGCCCTTCAGAGGCGCATTAGGCGGACCATGAAGGAAGCCTTTACTTAGTCCCGTGTGCGCTGTGGAGCTATCCGTGTGGATAACGAGAGTATGATGAAGCCAATGGTGGGTGAAGAGTAGGAAGTCTTGTAGAATGGCGTCTGCTTCGTTGGTATTGATGTGCGCGTGTGCGTCTTGAGCAAGGGCCAATGAGGCAGCATTGCGTACATGAAGCTGGTGACAATGGGCCAGCCAGCAGTCTGATATAGACTTAGATGAGAAGAAGAAGAGCCTGGCCTATAGTGGAGGCATCTGTGTATAGATGCGTGATGTTCCGGCGGCAGGGGTCAAGTAGGAGTACGCCGTTGAAGAGAGACAAGGAGTCCCTCCACCATTCCAAATCGTCACGTACCTCGTAAGGGATACGGCGGCGCGCGCTCCTCCCACGTGGGAAAGCGGCTTGGAAGGTGTATAGAGACTGCAGCCTTGTTCTTCCTAGTCGGACAACTCTTGAGCAGGAGGCTAGTAAGCCTGTAAGACTCTCTGTTTGCTTGAGGGTAAGACTCGCCGCGTTGAGGGCAGCTGCGGCGTCCAATGTGGCGCAGCACAACTTCTCTGGAGGCAGGCGAGCTTCTATTACGATGGAGTCGATTTGAATGCCTAGGACCGCAACGCTGGTCCCTTGCTCGTCCTTCTTGGTGTTGCGAGGGATGTCTAGGTAGTCGGTTACCACGTTATAGACCTCGTCAAATGCACCTACAGGGTCGGACATTGAGGGAGATTTTGTAATGGCGATGAAGTCGTCTAGGTAATTGTTGATGTGGAATGCAGGAAGGAGGCACTGGAGTATCCAATGGAGAGCCTCCGCGAAGAGGTTGAAGAGAAATGGGGCTGTTGCCAGGCCAAAGGGGAGGCAGCATTCGACGTAGGTGGAATCGTTCCACTGAAAGGCTAGGAGATGCTGGTTATCCTCGGCAACGGGGACCATTCGGAAGGCGTCCTTAATGTCCCTTTTAATTATTGTGCAACCTGGGCCCGCCTGTATAATCTGGTCGTATATGTCGTCGATCTTCATGTACTCGATAGCTGACCAGTTGTCCGGTATACCCTGGTTAACGCCTCGTCCAGGGGGCCAGGATAGGTCATGGATGCGGCGCCATCCCCCATCATGCTTAGGGACTAACCCAAGCGGCGAAATAAAGGAAGGTTTAGAGGCCAGTCTAACTCGACAGAGGATAAGATCCTCTGCCAGTTTGCCCGTGATAATGCTGGGTTCGTGTATGTAGTGGTTGGTGGAGTGACAAGAGTGTTTCTTGCCTCTGTAGCCTATCTGGACGCCGTAGGTTAGGATGCCAGCGAGAGTAGGCCCAAGATTGCCGGGATAGTAACGAAGGAGGTTGCTCCAGCTTCGTGCATGTAGTGGCGAAGGAGAGGACTGTAGTTTCGGCAGTTCTGGGTTGAAAACAGGGTATTGGACGGCCGTATTAGGCCTCGCCGGTTGGCCACAAGGTATTACGCTTGTCGATAATACGTAGGAGGCTGTCCCGTTGTATTCGATAGGGCCTCTCCTTACCGCTCTGCTTGCTTGTTATTTCTTCTTGCGGCAAGACGAAGCACCGTGCTCGCCCAAGCTGCATACCGTACACTCGTGGCGTCTCTTGCAGCCTTCCCAGTGGCACCCCGTGGTATTGAACTTATCGCAAACCTCTGTCTCATTATTCGAAGACCTAGCAGCCCTTGCTTGTCGAGGTCGGGCTGCTGAAGTGTGCGGTGGTGACTTAGCTGGTAGGGTGAGGTTGTGGCGGAGATATTTCTCGCGAAACTGGGCCGTGACTAGGTAGCTATCCGTCGACAGCTCTCCCTTATCCAGTATATATTGGTGGAAGTTAAGAGCAAGCGGAAGTACTGCTTCCGACCAATGGTAGGTCTGAGCGAAGTCCAGGATCTGCCTCATGAACATGAGCAGGTTAGGGACCGCCTTAGGGTACTTGTCGCCGAAGAGGTATCCTATAACCGCCAGGTAGGTAAGGAAGCAGCCGGTCCACATTTGGGGGTTGGGACCCCAGTCCTTAAAGCCTACTGTACCTCCTGACTCGGTCATCTTGAAGACCCTGTCCTCCTGATCTAGATCGGTGACTGACTTCTCTTTGAAGCGTATGAGTTCGGTCGCCTTCAACTTCTTCTCGAAGACGCGGGTAAGAAGGGCGGCGGAGATACCCGGGAACATGTCGATGAGTGGTTTTACTTCGGGGGGTGGCTCACGGGTTTCCTCCTGGTTATCCTCGTCATTTCGTAGGTCCCCGTGAGGCCTCCTCCGACGGAGGTCAATCTCAGCTACATCCAACTCAAGGCGCCTGGCCCTGTCCCTCTGTATCTGTCCTAGCCAACTGGCGCGGTCGGCTGCGCTCATGGTCTCCCAGATGTGGGCTGGAGGCCATGCGGAGTCCTGCGGGGCAGGCGTGACAGTGCTGGACTGGCTGGAGGACGTCATCGTGAAGGCGGAAAATGATATATTCAAGGCTTATTGGTACTGTAGCCGCAGGGGAGCGACTTGAAAACTGGAAAAATCGACTGGAAAAATCGAGTCTTGACTGCGTGAGAGATGACGAGCTACTTGCAGAGGCGAGCAATTGACTCCCGTGAGGCAGTTGCAGGACGGAAGAACCCCTCAGTAAGCCCTCCGAGGCGGGGAAGCCTATTCTGCAGTGTGGTCGTCACGTGAGGCAACCCCAATAAAACTACCCCCTATAGCTTCCGCTGGTTAGCGCTAGTCTTTCTTCTTCTTCAATCAATACAACATGCTCATTTCAACGAAGCCAGCCCCAAACGCTTTCATTCCACAACAGTTCGTCATGGCTAACGGTGACACCATTGCATACAACGTAGCAGCGTTCGTGAGCACTTTGTTCCTTCTCGAGTTCGGCGCAGATAAGTTCGTCGACCATACCGCCATTGTCGCACGACGCACCGGAATCCCCGACACGATAATTGCGCTTCTTACGGCCGGCGCAGAATAGGAAGAGGTAGATTTCAACAAGTTCAACATCGTTTATGTTGCCCAGCTGATAGTTGCATCGATTGTAGCTCGTCGTCGTTATGTCCTCTCTTGCTCAGGGGCGCTCCTCGCTGACAGTGGGCAATATTGTCGGGTCCGCCATCTCGAACATGCTCGGTGCCTTTTCACTTGGCCTCCTATTCGGTGAGAAGGGGAAGCCAGCTCAGTTCGATAGGAGCTCTCGATTATATTCCCTCCTCTTACTAGTTATAACCAGCTTTGTTACGCCCATCACATATTTTTCCTATAGGATGATCTGGCTGGCCTGCGGCGTCATTTTAATCGCCGTTTTTGCTGCCTATTGTTTCGATAAGCTGGGCCATCAGTAAGGGTAGCTTTACTGCTCCAGAAGACTCGGACGACGACAGCAGCACAGGCTCAGCGAGGACATCCATCGATGAAGAAGGGCCAGAGAATCGGGAGACTGATCCGTTGTTACACCAAAGGGGCGGTTCGGCACGCGTACCTCGAGGTAACCAATTGCAGGGGGAGGAACTGGGCAAACCGACCTCAGATTGCTGGATGGAGCCCTTCTCCAATATCTGCTTGATGACACCCTCATTTACATGAGTGCCAATTCGCTGACCAGTGCTGCCTTGGAGGCCGCATCATATGCGCCCCGGGCACCTTAGGACGAGCAGATCGCAGCCAGGCGCCCGCGCCGTGTAATCGTCAATACAGCATGCGCTGTAGGTAACGTCACCCATAAGCGTCTCGATGCCCGGGCAGAACGCGAGGATGTCGGAGATGGTGGTAGCAAAGAGTAGTAGGCCTTCCGGTAACTGCAGTACCACTTTATGGGCACCTGAGGAACGGATACGATGGATCGTCTTGGGGATCTCAAAGTTGTAGTTGGCAGGCAGCAGGGCGATAGCGGGCTTGAGGTTGGGATCTTCGAGGATCTCCTTGGGTACTTGGTTCAAGAGCCTGGGTGCTCTTCGAGGTCTGACAGCAATAATAATAAGATATGTAAGCTATATGATCCTCACTCATACTTTGGCCTCACAAACTCGAGAAAGAAACTGGTTGTCATGAAGGGGCAAACATACTCTGAACATCACCACTCTCACCCGGCGTCCCTGATCCTCCAGTCTTCACTGCATCCTCAGCCGCTGCTTGTCGACCCACGAGCATCTTATTTGGTTGCTTCAATGGCGTTCCTCCATGCTGTGTCGTTGGTGCCGTCTCAGTCTCGGCGGCGGGGGATGGAGTCGCCCGAGCGAGCTGCGCTTCTTGAATATCGGCCGCCGTGCTAAGGTCGGTCTGTCGCCGGTCCTCCTCTATTTGCTCTTGGTATGAAATACAGAAGAGTAAGAAACAGAAAATTAAGTGATATTCCCGGTTTCTTAACTTTCGCTTTTCATATCAGTCTGGCTTGACTTGTAGGATGAAAAGTTGGGGGGTAATGTGCGCAACTCGAATTTCTAGCACTGTACGGCCCGCTTTCGACATTTGTCAAGTCAGTCGACACTCAGGATAACTTGTTGCAGAAACTTTGAAGAAGTATCGGCCTAGGATTTGACTGAATGGAATTAACTAGGCTCCTTATGTTCACACCCAAGACCTTCTCTTGCGCGCTACGGTTTCCTTCAAGACGAGTCCACCAGCATGTAAACGATCCATTGAAATCAAGTTGCTCTCTCTACGAGTCCTACTTCTGCCTTGCGCGCTCATTATACTATTCTCTATAACAAATTGGCTCCTCAGGCGTCAATGAGGTTCTCCTTGTTCTGCTGCTGACCCGGGGCTTCGGTCTCCGCCCGAGCCCTGACCTTGGCCTTCGCATCCTTGGCGGCTCGCTGGTAGAACTCGTTGAGGATCTTGGCGGGAATACGGTTGAGCAACTCCTTGGGGTAGATTCGGAGGAGGCTCCACGCGAGATCAAGAGACTCGTAGATGGTTCGCGATTCGTACTGGCCCTGGCTAATGAACTGGCGCTCAAACTTCTCCAAGAACTCCAGAGACAGCTTATCCTCAGCCGACAGAGCCTCCTCACCGACGACAGCCTTCATGGCCACGGCATCACGACCGATAGCGTACTTGGCGTACAGCTGGTTCGACACATCGCCGTGGTCCTTGCGGGTCATACCCTCACCAATGGCAGACTTCATCAGACGGGACAGCGAAGGCAGCACGTTGATGGGAGGGTAGATACCGCGGTTGTCCAGAGCTCGGTCGACAAACACCTGACCCTCAGTAATGTAGCCAGTCAAATCGGGAATGGGGTGAGTGATATCGTCATTGGGCATGGTCAGAATGGGGATCTGGGTGATGGATCCGTTGCGGCCCTTGACACGACCGGCTCGTTCGTAGATGGTGGACAAGTCAGTATACATGTAACCGGGGAAACCGCGTCGACCGGGCACTTCTTCTCGGGCGGCCGACACTTCTCGAAGGGCATCGCAGTAGGCAGAGATATCGGTAAGAATGACAAGGATGTGCTTCTCGAGCTGGTAGGCGTAGTATTCGGCAGTGGTGAGGGCGAGACGGGGAGTAATGATACGCTCGATACTAGGCAGGGTTAGTCTTGATTGTATGATATCATAGACGACTGCGCTTACGTAGGGTCGTTGGCGAGGTTCAGGAAGAGAGTGACACGCTCCAAGCTGCCGTTCTCCTCGAAATCGCGAATGAAGAAACGCGCAGTCTCGTAGTTCACACCCATGGCACCAAAGACGATGGAAAAGTTCTCCTCGTGACCGTCGTGGACGCCCTTATTGGTAACACCCTGCTTCTGGACCAGACCAGCCTGACGGCAAATCTGGGCGGCGATTTCGTTGTGAGGCAGACCAGAGGCGGAGAAGATGGGGATCTTTTGTCCTCGGGCAATCGAGTTCATGGCGTCGATGGCGGAGATACCGGTCGAGATCATCTCTTCGGGGTATTCCTAGGATTGTTAGTCAAAGAGTGAACACCGGAGCGCCTGCAGGAAGCCTTACACGAGAGTAGGGGTTGATGGGACTGCCGTTGATGTCGAGGTAGTCCTCCGCCAGCACCTTGGGACCCTTGTCGATAGCTCTTCCAGATCCATCAAAGATACGACCAAGCATATCCTCAGACACACCGAGCTTCAAGCTCTGCCCGGTGAACTCGACCTTAGTCTATTGCGTCTCAGCCTAGCTTTCTTATTATAGCTCGCATTGCTGACTACCTTCTTGACATCGATACCGGAAGTGCCTTCGAAGACCTGTTACACTTGTCAATCGCCTTGTTGAAATAAATCGCGTTTCGAGGAAGTACCTGAACGACCGCTCGGTCGCCTGTTAATCACTGTCAGGATGTCCCGCGCCATTACTTCCAGGGGTTGTTTAGTAGCAGCACGAACCTCGAGCTTCCAGGACCTGACCCGATCGCTCAGTGCCATCGGGCAGAGTGAGCGTCACGATCTCGTTGTATCGCGGGAATTTGACCTATTGTTGTTAGCTGGTAAGGCACAAGCTGACTGGACCCTTACACGACGACGTACATTCTCGAGGATGACGAGGGGACCGTTGACGCCGCCGACGGTGTTGTAGCGAATTCTCGGGATGACCGAGTACGACGACGACTTGCGCGGGTCTTCCATAATGGGCGATAGATCGAGCAACGGGTGGGAGAGCGGGATGAGAGGGGGACGAGGAGGGAGAAGCCGATCCAGAAGCTTGAAGATGAAGTTGGGAAACGGGGAAGACACCTCAAGCTGGGATGAGGATGGAGGAGGAGGTTGAGCTAGCTTCACCAAAGTGGAGCACCCTGCGCCAGAGACGCACGGCCGATAAACTCTCGGCAGACATGATTGATTGAATGAATGAATGAATGAAATTTATTACGCCCGGGAGGACCAAGCCTCATAGGGCCATGACGCTAAACTATTTTCAGTTCTGGCGATTGATCGAGATCACCCAGAAGCCCCACATTCTTCCTCGTCCACTGATTGGTCTCGCCTCGCTTGACTCTGATGTGACAGGCCTGCTTGAAGGCCAATTTCTCCAAGTGTTCAGCATCCTATCTTCAGCAGCTGAAGCATGGTCTGCCAACTTGAGGCTGTTTGATGTTAGTATCGCCAGGTTTGGCCGCTAAATGTGGTTAGTTAGTAGGTTATACAGTCTGGTTTGCATCAAGTCTCCTCGTGTCCATGGCGAACTTAATCGCCGCCCGCACCGCCTGTAGGTTAGGTGTCCATTTAGGTCCATCCGATGCTGCCTTTCCGCCCAAAAAGAAAGGGAGGTTTCCCATCATTGTTTGTCCGACTTGTCGCATGCCGTCTCGCTGCGTGTCCCATTTCGTACACCGGAATAGAAAATGTTCCATCGTTTCTGCTGCTTGTCCACAAGTGCACATGTCCGATTCTGCTGCTCCAATCCTGTGCAGGTAGCTGTTGATTCTAGCCATCCCCGTGCGGAGCTGGGAGAGCATGTCTGCTTCGCGTCTCTTCAGTCCATCATACAGGGAGCGTGTGTGTGTACCTGGTAACGCTTTGTCGATTCGCTTCGCGTACTTTCCGACCCCATCGGGCAGGATCTTCTGCCGCTGTTGCTGTGCGATCGCTAGTCTCACCCGTGTGGAACGCGCTTAGTATATTGGTTTCTCAGGTCTCTGTCTTCCTCGTGCGGCTCTTCGCGCTTCCGTCTTTGCCTCGCTGCCCATCGGGAAGTCCTTGTCTCCGGCTGGTACCCACAGCATTTTGACGATGTTGCCACTCTTTTGGAGTCGTTCGGCATGCCTATGGATCTCCTGGACGGTACATTGTCCCGACTGCTGTTGCGGCCGCGCGATCACTTGCAGTGCTGATCGGCTGCTCGTCATAACAGTCAACTGTCGATGTTGAAGTCCATCCGGCATGCATCTCAGCGCCATCGCTATAGCTTCTAGCTCTGCTGTGTACACGTTCTGGTCGTCTCTGGAACCGATCATAATCGAGTACCTGGCAACCACCTCGCCCGGTCTGTTGCTCAGAGTATCACGGACGATGCCGCCCTTAGTACTTCGTAGGGTGCGCCGGTAGGGTGCACCCGTCCACTGATGTCAGCAATGCAAACACATAAAGAGTACAAAATCGGTAATACTACACATCCGCAAACTTACAAGAATAAAATGTAATAAAGTGGTAAAAGAGCCTGATATTTATAAATACAATTCTTTTATTTTCCTTACACTTTATATGTTCACTTTTAAGTAGTCTTTCTAATAGTACCTGGGGATTTAGAGTGAGCAGTGGATGTACCATCGGGTGCCCAAATATCCAAAGCAGGGTGCCCATGTATCAGTCGCCCTGACGTGCTCGTCTTTGCGTGCTTTATTGGCGGCGCAGTGCTGTGCCTGGGTATGAGCGCGACGTTCCACGCTGTGCTAGATCACAGCCAGGAGGTGGCGCGGTGGGGGAATAAGCTGGATTACACGGGAATTATCGCGTTGATTGTGGGAAGCTTTGTGCCGGCGCTATATTATGGCTTCTTTTGCAAGCCTACGCTACTCACGGCGTACTTGTGCCTGGTGAGTTTGGCTTTGAGAGGACGTGACGTAACGGTGACGGCCACTGACAAAGACCCAGATCTGTCTGCTTGGCACCGGATGCGCCACTGTCTCGTGGGTAGAGCAGTTCCGCACCCCAAAATGGCGACCATACCGGGCCGTGATATTCATCGGCCTCGGTTTATCCGGCTTCATCCCTATTATCCACGGCGTCGCCATCTATGGCTACAAGGGGCTCGAGGACAGGATTAGCGTCACCTGGATCATCATCCACGGCGCCATGTATATCTTCGGCGCAGTTCTCTACGCAGTCAGGCGCAAACGTCCCAATCGTCTCCCATAGTGGCGGTGACTGACTGACTGGGAATGTAGGCTCGATGGCCGGAGAGGAGCTTCCCGGGAGCATTCGACATCTGGGGCAGCTCCCATCAGATCTTCCATATGTTTGTCCTGCTCAGCGCTGCCCACAGATCAAATGCAATCAAACAAACTGCCAAACAAATCAATCAAATATGCCAAAATCTTATTTCAAATCAAACAAATCCAAAACCCTGGATTTGAAATAACATTTGATATATTTGATACATTATATATGATCAATGGTCGAATCTGCCAGGCTGTCGAGCGTGTCTTTGCAGCTTACCCGGAACCTGGTGGATGTCAGGGTCTGGTGAGCGGATCTGGCCAATCAGAGTCATTACTCGGACCTTTCATTAGTGTGCTACCCCCAGCAGGTCCTTCAAAATGGCTAAAGAGAAGGTAGCTTCTTAACTTTCACGTCCCTCGCCCCCACAACATCAAACCGCGTCGGTGCCAGTCTGTTTACCTCTCCTCGACGCGTGCCATTCCTTACCGATCGACGCCTAACCCGATGGAATCCAACGACATCATGCTTCCTTCTCCACCCTCCGCCTTTGCTCTTCTCCGCCCACCGAGAAATCTGGCAAGTCAATTCGAGCTGACGACGCGGGTGGCTTCACCAGACCACCCTACAGTTGCAGATCTTCCGCGAGCAGTATGGAGGAACAAACGATATGTTTTGGAAGAGTCCTTGTCCCGGAAAGGCTCGAAGGGCCGGAAGAGCTGGATCAAGCGCCATGGATTTTTTCTCGTTGAGATCGACACTAACGACAGTCCGTTGAGTCCTTACTGGGCCTGTCGTTTGTGCGACGCGAAGAGTCAGCCTGAGTTCTTCGCCGCTGCTGCTACGAGTTCGGCAGCTGACCACCTCCGCAAGTATGAGAATGTGACGTCGCGAGCTTGAGCATCATTGACCACATGTAGGTCCCACAGGATCTTCGAGAGCAGTCAAGGCGCCGACACAGACCCGTCAACCGATGAATCTGAACGGCCCAAGCGACGGCGCTTGCACTACAGCGCCGTACCGCGTGCTAGAGTCAAGATGATCCGAGAACTGAGCCTAGGACTTCTGATCAACACCAATGTTCCTTTTTCTTTCTTTAGCGATACATTCTTTCAGCAACTCGCCTGGCAACTTGACCCTCACCTATCTGACCAGATACCATGGAGCCGGCAATCGATGGGCCGTTTGCTGGATGACATGTACGAGTCTAAGAAGGATGAGGTCAAGCAGGAGCTCTCAGATGCCCTTACCAGAATCCATCTAGGGTTCGACCTGTGGACATCACCCAATCGGCACGCTGTCATGGCAGTCACAGCTCATTTTCTTGACCGCCAGGGCAAGCACCAGTCGCGCCTACTGGCACTCCGTCGCCAGCTCGGATGTCACAGCGGGGAAAATCTCGCGGTGACGCTTGGGCAAGTTGTGCGTGAATGGAGGATAGAGGATCGAGTTGGAACAGTGATCTCGGACAACGCATCTTCGAATGATAGCTGTCTTCTGAACTTCTACAGAGATCTCGACGTAGAGATGGGCCCGGCGGACGTTCGGGCTAGACGTATGCGCTGCTATGGACATATCTTGAACCTGGTTGCTCGTGCTTTCCTCTACGGCGAAGATTTCGAGGCTTTCGAGGCCGAATCGCAGGTCTTCGACCTTCTCGGCCGGCGCGAGGATGACCTACGACACTGGAGAAAGAAAGGGCCGGTGGGAAAGCTCCACAATGTTGTCAAGTTCATCAGATCTTCCCCTCAGAGGTGTGAGCTCTTTAAGAGGATCTCACGCGAGAACGACGAAGCACAAGAATATCTCCTGGCGAGTGAGTCGACGGCAGAGCTAGAGGTCGTCATGAACAACGACACGAGATGGAACTCCACTTATCTCATGATCTCTCGAGCGCTCGTCAAGCAGGGAGACATCAGGGCGTTCTTGGTCCATCCAGAGGTGGAGAAATGGCTACCCGAGGCCGACATGTTGAAGGGGGATGACTGGAGACTTTTGGCAGAAATCAAACATATCCTTGAGCCATTCTACCTGCAAACTATGAGAGCGCAGGGTTGGGGCAGCGAGGGAGGTAATGGACGACTCTGGGAGGTGATGACAGGCATGGAATACTTGCTGGAACACCTTGAGGATCGGAAGCTATTCTATCATGCTGTTCCAGACGAGGCAGCCGGAGAGAATACCAACTCGCAGGTCGAGCTAGCCCGAGGGCGACCAGACCGAAATCGGCAGCTTCCTGCTAGATTTAGGGATTGCGAGATGGACATACATCCGCGAAAGTCAATGCAAAGCTCCTTGCCAGGTCGTGGCTCGGGACAATGTGATGATGGATTAGGCAAGCCATCAGGATCATCGGGAGTTGACGACATGGGAAAGGATCACCGATGCTATCTGAGACTCTCCATCATCACCGCCTGGCAGAAACTCAATGAATACTATACCAAGCTTGGAGAGTCACCGTTGTTTGCCGCATCCATCATTCTCCACCCATCACTGGGCATGAGCTATCTGGAGGTGAATTGGGCGTCGGAAGAACAGCTTGTGTGGGTGAGGGACGCCAAAATTGGACTATCTGACTACCTGGATCGCTGGTACCGCTGCAACCGGCCGGTGGACGAGCAGCGAGGGGCAATTGTTGAGACTACGGCATCCCCAAGCGTGCCGCAGAGAACGCCGGTAGACAGTATGTTCAAGCAGTGGGTGAAGAGCAGGACAGCGAAGACTACAGTGATGGGAAGTGAGCTTGAGCGGTATCTGCGGCTAGAGCCGCAAGAGACTGAGGATCCAATCGAGTGGTGGATGACTCACCAGGGACAATTCCCGATGGTCAGCCAGTTAGCTCTCGATATACTCGCGATACCGGCGATGGCAACTGATTGCAAGAGGTCGTTCAGCCTCGCCAAGTTGACGCTGACGTCGCAGAGGCTTTCGATGACGACGGAAACATTGGAGAAGTTGCAATGCCTGAAGAATTGGGTCAGACATGGTGCGGTGAAGCTGGGGGCGACAGCAAGTGGGGGAGATGGGGTCTAGTGGGAGATTGGACATCGTAGCATGGAGAGCATAGAGGGTAAGATTTGAAATATTTGAAATATTTGAATAAATATTTCAATCAACAAATCCAGCGATGAGGGTTGCCAAATATCTCAAATATGACCCCGGATTTGATTTGTTTGATTTGAGGGCAGCGCTGGTCCTGCTCGCTGCGGCAACGCATTTTTATGGCATGGCGAAGGCGTTTGACTACCATCACACGGTCTTGGGATCCCAGTGCTTGACCGAATAAATCGAGACGGTTTCGGTCGTGTACCACTCGCCATTTGACGGAAGGACGTTTATCATTATTATTCGTTACTTGGGCCATTCTCAGCACCCGTATCCGTAGTTACGAATTGGGAAGTTTAAAGCGTCTAGTAATGGTAAAAGCTAACCCCTACGAGTACGTTGATGTGCTATCTGGTAATGGAAGACGTGAGGGCTGGCGAAGGTGTGCACTTCGTGCTCCCGTGCGCTGCTTGTTGATCCGTTTAATGCGGTGCCGCTCGGATCATCGGCGAGCTAACGGCCGGACGGGCCAGGGCGGAGGAGGGATTAAGGTTATATGGTGATGGCTATTAGCTAGGGGTACAACCATTCACGGAAGGCAAACTAAGTTGTTCCGGCGTCTAAGCGCCCAAATTCTCTATAATAATGAGGATATAAGGTTAGTGCAGAATAGAGGCCATTTATAATCGTATGACGCTTAAGAAATAGAAACCCCATCAATATGCTGGTGCTATCGCCAACGATACTGGCAGATTACCAAGACGTTCCCGGATAATACTAGCGATCGTTCCGATGATATGCCCGACGATGAGGAGGAGGAGGAGGATGACATGGCCATGACAAAGAGGAGGACACAGATCCACTGCCACCTTTGAAGGTGCAGGAAAGCGGGGCCTAGAGGGTGCCGTTAGGACCAACGTCAACGTTCAGTCAGCGGCTTGGTGCGCAACCCACGACATTTGCCCACCATGGCATGCTGTAGACTCTAACCACCATTTATACTACTTACGCTCTGGATTCCGAGTTCCTCCATATCTCAGATGAGGTCGGAAAAAGTTCAGCCTAGATATTGATAATAAGCCTTCTGTTACGGTGAAACTGCTGCCATAGCACCATAGGTCATAAGCTGGGAAGACTTGGCTTGGTTGTCCGAGGAGTCCGATACCAAAACCAGTGAGTTGGCTCGTCCCATGAGATCGGCCTAGGCGTAACAAACTCCACGCCGGAAGACCTGCGTGCGCTTGAAGCAGCGGTTGATACTGGCGTCGGCCGAGTTGGCTGAGGAGATGGTAGCATGCGGGATCCACCCAACGGAACATGGTTCAGACCACAGAGCAATCCGAACCGAGTTCGACCTCAGTGTGCCAGAAAGGAGAGCCAGCGAACGACGGCTGTTCAAGAACGCACCGTGGACAGCGATCAGAGAGAGAGTGGAGGAAAGGCTCCGATGGCTGCCATGGGATGACGACGTGCAGACCCAAACGGACATGCTCATGGGAGTTGTGCTCGAAGCAGTCGACAAGCTCGTGCCACTGGCAAAGCCATCCCCGTACGCGAAGAGGGGGTGGACAACAGACCTAACCCGGCTTCGACGGGCGTACACGTACTGGAGGAACCAAGCGAGATTACAACGTCGAAGAGGTCAACGGGCGCCGGATCTGGAAAAGAGAGCCAAGGAAGCAGGCAAAGAATACCATGACGCGATCAGGAAACAGAAGAAGGCACACTGGGACGACTTTCTCGCGGACGGAGCTAATATTTGGCAGTCGGCAAGATATCTTAAGCCGGGAGGCGATACGATGAGCGACAAGATCCCACCGCTCAAGAAACCGGATGGAACAAAGACAAGGGACAAGGCAGAGCAGGCAGAGGAGCTACTCAGCGCATTCTTCCCACCACTGCCGGCCGTCATCGAAGATGAAGGGACCCGTCCCCGCCGGATGGAGGGGACATGCCGAACATAACCCTGGACGAGGTGGAGCAGAAAGTCATGGAGGCCAGAGCATGGAAAGCACCCGGGGAAGACGGCTTACCAGCGATGGTATGGAAACAACTTTGGCCAGTGGTCCAAGACCGGGTACTACACTTATTCCGAACGTCATTGATAGATGGAGTACTGCCGGACCAGTGGAGAAGCGCCAAGATTATCCCGCTCAAGAAACCAGACAAGGGCGACTACGCGATCGCCAAGGCATGGCGACCCATCTCACTACTCTCGACGCTGGGTAAGATTCTCGAGGCCGTCGTGGCGGACAGGATTTCGTACGCCGTCGAGACGTTCGGACTCCTACCCACAAACCACTTTGGAGCAAGAAAACGGAGGTCGACGGAACAGGCACTGCTGCTCCTGCAGGAACAGATCTACAGGGCGTGGCGAAACCGCAAGGTGGTTAGTCTGATCAGCTTCGATGTCAAAGGCGCATACAACGGCGTATTCAAGGATCGACTTCTGCAGAGACTGGAGGCCAGAGGCATACCACGGTGGCTGGTCAAATGGATCGATGCTTTCTGCTTAAACCGCACAGCGAGCATCGTAGTGAACGACTACACGTCGGAGCGACAGCCGCTACTCCAAGCGGGCCTTCGGCAGGGGTCACCGCTGTCGCCGGTGCTGTTCCTGTTTTTCAACGCGGATCTGGTACAAAGTAGAATCAGCTCAACGGGCGGCTCGATGGCATTCGTTGACGACTACTCGGCCTGGGTGACGGGGCACGTACGGGGCTGTATCGGTCGGAAGGTTGGATGGGGTTCTTGCCTCGGTAACGGTTAGCCTGCGTCAGCACGTACTGCGGAAAATCGTAGGCGCGCGTGGGTCAGCGAATATGGGCAAAATGCATAACTATCTAAATGTAGCGCGCAACCAAGCGACATCAGAGCAAATTGAACGCCCACGCAGGGCGCATTATAGCGGCGTTATTTTGGTGCCAAAGGAGGGTATTCTTATCTTCAAATTAACGTTGAAGGAGGAAGAAGAAAAGAAAGAGAGGCTCGTAGCCTGTTGTGAAGAGAATTAGGCGTGGGCACGTGACCAAAATGCAGGCTGCACGTGACTAGCTAACAATGACTGTTTGATGAATTTTGGTGACTAAGCGATCCTACGAACTGATAATGTTTTAAACGAGGCGTACGGTGGGTGTGCCCCTACCCAAAAACACCTCAAATTGGGTTTTGGTGTCACGGTGTGCATTTTGGATAGTTGGGCGTGTGATTGTTATAGCGATATCCTTCTAGCTCCTCCAGTATAAGGATGTACAGGAACTCAGAGTGGGAACCTTGCTCAACTAAGAATATACATACATCCAATCAGACCCATCAGAGAATCTGTTAGATTGACACCTATGTGGGGTTAGAGAGGCAGCCACACTTACTACAACGATATTTGTGGCTTGTGGCGGCGCAGGTATGGGAAATGGACTGACGCCCCCGCACGAAGAGCAGCAAGCAAGACAAGGGATGATCAAGACCTCAATCAATAAGATCATCAGTTTCTACTCCATAATCGTATTGAATTCACCCCATCGTACGCTCAAGATACCCACCGCGTATCCAACAATAATCTGACCCATGGTTTGTACGTCATGCAAACATCATTCTGATGCAGCTTAGGTAGCCCCTGATGTCGAAAATGCGGAAATTCTTTAAATTGCGGCAATTCAATTCCTCGACGCGACAAGAGGTGTTTGGTGGGTGGTGGCGATTATTTTGAAGAGATAGCATCGAGATTTGAGAGCATTGTGGTTAGGGGCGGCCGTGGTATGATGATATCGCGCAGCTAATCGGGCAGCTAATCGGAGGGCCCTTTATTGAGCAGTCAGGCAAATGCATCCTTCAATGCCGAACATCGCGCCGTTGAGATGTGCTCAGGGTTACGATCAGTTGTGAGGGCGGCCAAGATTGGAGGACAAGTCATTGTGCTATTGTGCTATCATGATGATGCAGGGAAACATCCAGATCCGCGGAAGAATCAATGTGTGCGGGGCGATGCCCACGATGCGGTCCAATCGTCCAACCTTGCGTTGATTGCTTAGCGAACTCTCATAGGATGAAAGATGATGTGGCGGCCAACCACTGACACGCCGAGGAGGCTCTGTTGCCCTCGAGCCAATCACGCTGCATGGGCCGCCTCATGACATCACCGCTGCTTGGGTATAAGCACACCCTCTGTGAGTTACGGCACAACTTTCTGAGAGCTCTGATCTTTACAAATACTTAATTGGAAGTTCTAGCAGTCCGCCCCGAAGCCGGCATCTGATCCTCAGCAATGTCCAAGAGATACCGCCAGCTGCTGCCTGTCCTCAACTCAGACAGTAGCCCTTCTAACTCGCACTCATCTGGCTCATCTTCCACTCCTTGGTCCTCAAGCGATGAATTGCTCAAACGGCAACGGATTGGAACCCAGCTCGCATGCAATGCATGTCGCAAGAGAAAGATCCGTGTAAGTTGCTTGGCCATCAATCATCATCATCCCCTTTGGCCCTTAACTTTGGGTACCTAGTGCGGCGGTCAGCGGCCTCGTTGCGAGGCTTGTCGACGACGAGGCGAAAAGGACTCGTGTACCTACGTAGATAGCCGCAGCCAAGGTCAGACGAGCGAAGAAACGGATCAAATCCTCGAACTATTCGACCTCCTAAAGTCTGGACCCGAGAGCCAGGCCCTCGATATCCTACAAATCCTTCGATGCCACAACGATCTTGAAACCGCCCTGTCAATAGTCCAAGCGAGAAGGGGACCAGGACGTCTTACTTCAGGACAAGAATGGACTCCAATATCCACAAGACACCTAAGGCTGGAGTACGAGCTCATGGCAAGGAACCCAGTGTCCTTCCCGCCGCTCCAGCCCTTCGAGGCTAGCATCTTAAAGTCAGTCACATCGCGCTGACAGAAATTCTCGAACTCAACACCATGCCTGTGCGTTGTCGCACGCCGTCTTCTCTTCTCGCTCACGTTCAGTAGGGCAGTCCTTGGTACCGGCCGCATATCGACGACCGACAGCGAAGATATCAGCTCGTCGTCCAATTCTGAACCCAACCCATTCCCCGCGCAGCACCCCACGAGAAATCCGATATCAACCTTACGCTCTTGTGACGAGCGATTAGAGGACCTCGACATGAGTTTCTGGACCTCCGTCCGGTTCCCGAACGACATCGCCGCCAAAATCATATCGTTGTACCTGGAGACGGACCATCCTCTGTTGGGGACCTTCGACCCTGACCTGTTTGTGGATGATCTGGTCAACTGCCGCCTGGGACACTGCAGTCGATTGCTTATCAATGCCATCATGTACTGGGGTTGTGTAGGTGGCCTTAACACACAGGGCAAACCACTTACCTCGCTGACAAGGACATCACAGCAAATGTACAGTGCTTCCGACCCCACGGTTAAGCAATATATGCCTCGGTTCAGTGAGGAGGCAGAGGCGCTCTGGTCGGAAGAGAAGTGCACTGATTCCCTCCTAAATCTCGCCGGCACTCAGTTGCTGGGTTTGGCATATTTGGGCGATGGTAAGGATCACTATGTCTTGACATACGCGTCGGAAGCAAACGCCATGGGAGCACGCATGGGCTTGTTCGGGGTTGATCCCATCGTGGCAGCCAGCAAGGCTCGAGAAGTAACCCCTGAACTACAAAACGCAACTTCATATGCTGCCTGGGGCACCTTCAATTGGATAGTGTAAGTGGGCAACCCAAGAACAGACGTCGGACGTCCAACGTGCTTATACCCTCAGACTTATATCACTATTCTATCAACAACCCGGCCTCTCATACCCGGAATATCCCCCCATACTTCCAATACCCGGGCATACGTGGCATCGTGGCTCTGACGATAGTTCCGAGTCCGTTAGAGAGACTCTAAAGTCAGCGTATATGGGCGACACCTTTCCGGTTCTATGCCGGTTCTGGCGTATCATTCACGAAGTGACCTTGCGATTCTACCGCGATCAACCCCATCCGCGTGAGCGTCTGAGCGGTCATCTTAGTCTCGCCTTTGCCGAGTATAAGTACCGTGAGCTCATTGCTTGGGCGGAGACGCTGCCGCCATCCATGATGCGTTCAGAAGATAG
The DNA here is from genome assembly GCA_020736575.1 of Thelonectria olida. Classification (NCBI taxonomy): domain Eukaryota; kingdom Fungi; phylum Ascomycota; class Sordariomycetes; order Hypocreales; family Nectriaceae; genus Thelonectria; species Thelonectria olida. The sequence continues at coordinate 21,106 of JAGPYM010000077.1, forward strand.
TCCGCATCATGTGCTCATTTTCCAGTGCGTCAACTCTTTTTGCCCTGCTTCATTCCTATCTCTAATTCAAGCTTGAACTGGTCTTCTGACCTGATTACTAGTATCTGGCTCCATGCCGCCATTCTCGATATTTTGCGCCCTTTCACAGTACGAGCCAGGTCCGCTTCGAGACCGCTGCGACTCAAGACCTTCCCTTGCAAGAAAGCCTCGCTCGATGCTGCTTATAAAGCGTCCGTTAATCAACTCAAGCGCCTGATAGTCGTGTACCGCACAAACTACGCATCTTCGACTTATACGATGCTGTGGCACACAGCTTTGATCCATGTTGCCAATGCCATCCTTGGCGACACGAAGGACCCTACATGGCGCTTCTATCTCCTTTTCTGCATTAGGTGCTATGGGCATCTGCGGCAGGCGTACCGCTTCGCAGAAGCTATCGGCCGCAGTCTACTTTCCATGACATTGCAGCAAGGAGATCTATCGGCGAGCGAGGCGCGACACTTAATGCAGCAATTTGAGGAAAACTGGTTAAGCAGCTCATCGGAGGATATTCGGGCTACGTTCATGGCCGACTTGAATCTTGCCATGACGGACCCTGAGGAGGCAACTGTTGAGAGACTGGCTGATAGGTTTGAGGATATAGCGCTGTTCCGAGAGTTCACGAATCAGGAGGATTCAAGCGAGGACGAACCGATGGAGGACGAGACTGTATCCTGGGATACGCTATGACAATAGTTCAAGGTTGAAGCCAGCTTATGTGCCATGAGCAAAGATTAACGGATAAATCGAGACTTCTTGAAATAGGGATGGTCTACAGATGAACTTGCTAAGCGGCGCAAAGCTAGCCAATCAATGTCCCTTTGACGTAGCGCTTAACCGTCACGAGCATATACCGGCTACGGCCGTCAAGTTTATTCACCACAAAGGGGCCGACAACAAACCTAAGCCGTACGTCTCCTCTGCATTCGGCCTTGCGTATTGACAGTCTGCGCATGGTGTTTTCTACGAGTTTTGGGGTAAACTCGTAGCTGAATTGTTGGTACCTTGATGCACAGCCCAGTGAAATTGAGGGCAAATACAATGTCAGATTTTGGGGTGAATTATGTGTGTATTGATGTTCTTCTGTCTGTCCCCCTTGCTGCTTGAGGTTTCAGAGCCAGCTCTATATGTCTTTTCTGTGCTATGTGGAATCAATTGGAAGCTGCTTGCCAAGCCTGTGGCAATAGGTGGCAGCCGTCATCTTTGATGACAATATTTATCAGCCTTTCAAGCTGTTTCCATGAGCTTCCTTTTGCCACTATTAAACACAATGGGGTTTGAAAATAAGGGATTTTTCAGAATCGCCAAAAACATAACGTGCATGATAAGCGAGCGGTGAATACAAGCGAGCGGTGAAATTTTTCACCAACCACCTAACCTCACCCTTCAACTTAATTGTCTCAACCACACATGATGTCATTATCAATTAATGAGGCAAATATCAACCTTGCCCTTCAAGCCCTTCAGAACGGCCCTCAATTAACTCCCTATCGCGCTTCAAAGATCTTCAAGGTCTCTGATACAACGCTATGCCGCCGACGCGATGGTATCCCTACTCGACGTGATATTATGCCCAATTCGCGGAAACTATCTGATCTAGAGGAACAGACTCTCATTGAGTATATCCTTGATCTAGATTCGCGAGGATTTCCCCCGCGAGTTAGTGATGTTGAAGAAATGGCCAACCGACTGCTTGCTGACCGCGACGCGTCACCTGTTGGCAAGCGCTGGGCTTCCAACTTCATTAAGCGACAACCAGAGCTCACGATGCGTTTTAATCGTAAATACGATTACCAGAGAGCTAAATGCGAAGATCCGGCTATTATTTGCAAGTGGTTCTCGCTTGTGGAGAATACAATCGCGAAATATGGTATCACCCTATCTGATATCTATAACTTTGACGAGACTGGCTTTATGATGGGTGTGATCGCAAGCGGAATGGTTGTGACAGGGCAGAAAGGCGTGGAAGACCGAAATCAGTCCAGCCTGGAAACCGGGAATGGGTTACAGTCATCTAGGCTATTAATGCGGAAGGGTGGCCGATCCAGCCGTTCATCGTGGTTGCGGGCCAATATCACCTCTCCAGCTGGTATCAAGAAAGCAACCTCCCGGGCGATTGGGCTATTGCTACGACTCAAAATGGCTGGACGGACAATGAGACGGGTCTTGAGTGGCTCAAGCACTTCGATCAACACACAAAGACCCGATCAAATGGCCACTATCGCCTTCTAATCCTCGATGGGCATGAAAGCCACCATTCAACCAAGTTTGAGACATATTGTAAGGAGAACAACATCATCACGCTCTGTATGCCACCTCATTCATCCCATCTACTCCAGCCTCTTGATGTCGGGTGCTTTGGCCCGCTCAAGAAGGCCTACAGTCGGCAAATAGAGCATCTGATCAGATGCTCTATAACCCACGTTTCAAAGACGGAGTTCCTTCCGGCCTTTCACGCCGCCTTTCAAGCCGCTATGACAAAAAGCAATATCCAGGAAAGTTTTAGAGGAGCCGGACTTGTTCCTCTAGATCCAGAAAATGTGCTTTCGAAGCTTGATGTGCAGCTACGGACTCCAACACCCGTCGAGGAGGAGGCTAGCCTTCCGGGCCCTTGGGTCTCAAAGACCCCAAAGACTATCCTTGAGGCTAGCTCTCAGTCTGAATACCTTGAAAGACGGATTAAAAGGCATCAGAGCAGCTCTCCAGTCTCTATTCTAGAGGCACTTCAGTCATTTTCTAAGGGAACAAAGGCAATAATGCATCAAATAGCATTATTAAAGCCTGAGAACCAAATCCTTCGACAGGCGAATGAGACCCTTAGCAGGCGGCGCAGAGCAAAAAAGACGCGCCTACATAATGGAGGGAAGATGACTCTAGATGAGGGAAGAGAAGCAATTGATCAGAAGGATGTTGATATGCAGCTAGTAGCCGAATCGTCGAGAAGTCGTGGTCAGGGAGGGTCAGCGCGACCGAAGGAAAGGCGTTGTGGAACATGCGGCAAGACCGGTCATAATGCAAGAACATGTCAGTCGTTATAGAGACGTCTGGAGAGGAGTATACCGATTAGTTTTAATTGACTAGATAGTTTGTTGTGATTTTACTGAAGAATCTGCAATATAGGTGGTGAAAATTTCACCGCTTGCTTGTATTCACCGCTCGCTTATCATGCACGTTAACGTACTCCACTAGCGAGTGCAACAAACTAGCGAGTGCAACAAAAATATCGACCCTCACGACAGAATATAGCATAAAAAGCACAACAAAGCATGTAATCAATTGAAACTAATTACTACGCTCTTCTCCAGACATTTCTACAACTATCTGGCATGTTCTTGCATTATGACCCGTCCTGCCGCATGTTCCGCAACGCCTTTCATTCGCTAGCCCCGACCTTCCTCGACCGCCACTTCTCGACGATTCCGCCGCTATCTGCGCATCAATGTCCTTCTGATCAATTGCTTCCCTCCCCTCATCTACTGTCATCTTCCCTCTATTCTGTAGAAGTTTTCTTTTTGCTCTGCGCCGCTTGCTAAGCACCTCATTTGACTGTCGAAGCATCTGGTTCTCAGACTTCAATAACGCCATCTGATGCATTATTGCCTTCGTTCACTTAGAAAATGACTTGAGCGCCTCGAGAATAGAGGCTGGAGAGCTACTGTGGTGCCGCCTGATTCGTCTTTCCAGGTATTCAGATTGAGAAGTGGCCTCAAGCACCGTCTTTGGCGTCTTGGGAACCCAAGGGTCGGGGAGGCTGGCCTCCTCCTCAACCGGCGTTGGAGTCCGTAGCTGCACATCAAGCTTCGATATGACACTTTCTGGGTCCAAAGGAACAAGCCCGGCCCCTCGGAAACCTCCCTCAATATTACTCCTTGTCATGGCGGCTTCATGGGCGGCATAAAAGGCTGAGAAGAACTCGGTCTTTGAAACATGGGTTATCGAGCACCTGATCAGGTGCTCAATTTCCTGACCGTATGCCTTTTTGAGCGGCCCAAAGCACCCGACATCAAGAGGCTGGAGCAGATGAGACGAATGAGATGGCATGCAAAGCGTGACGATATTGTTATCCTGGCAATATTTCTCAAAGTCGACCGAGTGGTGACTATCGTGCCCATCGAGGATCAGAAGACGATAGCGACCGGTTGATCGGGCCTTGGTGTGTCGATCAAAGTGCTTGAGCCACTCAAGATCCGTATCATTGTCGGTCCAGCCATTGTGAGTCGTAGCAATAGCCCAATCGCCCGGGAGGTTGCTTTCTTGGTACCAGCTGGCGAGGTGATATTGGCCCGCAACCACGATGAACGGCTGGATCGGCCACCCTTCCGCATTAATAGCCTAGATAACTGTAACCCATTCCCGGTTTCCAGGCTGCACTGATTTCGCCTTTCCACGTCTTTCTGCGCCCGTGACAACCATTCCGCTTGCAATAATGCCCATCATAAAGCCAGTCTCGTCGAAGTTGTAAATATCAGCTAGGTTGATGCCGTATTTCGCGATTGTGTTCTCTACGAGCCTGAACCAATTGCGAATAATGGTCTGATCTTCGCATTTGGCCCTCTGATAGTCATATCTACGATTAAAACGCGTCATAAGCTCCGAGTGTCGTTTGACGAATTTGGAAGCCCAGTTCTTTCCGACAGGTGACGCGTCGCGGTCGGCGAGTAGTTGATTGGCCATTTCTTCAACACCACGTAGTCGCGGGGGAAACCCTCGCGAATCTAGGTCGAGAATGAACTGAATAATGATCTGTTGCTCTAGATCAGATAGCTTTCGAGATTTGGGGGTGGTATCGCGTTGAGAAAGAATGCCCTTCTGTCGGCGATATAAGGTCCAATAATGGACCTCGTAGATGCTTGCGGCGCGTCGCAGACTTAATTTTCGGTCATTTTTAAGGGCTTGAAGAGCAAGAAGAATATTTCCCTCGTTATTAAACTGCGACATGGTTGGTGGTTGAGAAAAACATGATTAGATGAAAGGATGAGAGTTTGAGAAAGTTTTGTTGCACTCGCTAGTTTGTTGCACTCGCTAGTGGAGCACGTTAGCTAGTTTTAGAAAACCTAATATTCTTATTTTTAGCTGTACAGTATAAGTGTGACACATACTTCTTTTTGACATAAGTTAAGCTTATCATATACGTTACGTTACTGGGAAATAAAAGAATATGTGAAAATCCATTTTGGCTAGTAGGGAGCTTAAAATTCTCGTTGATGCCGTAGTACTGTGTGAGTTGTGCCTGCTAAAGATGACGCATGTGAAGATCGATTACGTGGCGATGATGCATGTGAAGATCGATTACGTGGCGATGATGCATGTGAATATCGTTTATGTGAAGATCATGTGAAAATTCACCTAGCAGAAAATGGCAACATTCCCTAACCGTAATGCGGCTACGAGGTTGAGGGCTGCCATTACTGGAAACCCGACTAGACTTAATAACCAAACGCAGAGTTAATTCCTTCAGTGCGCCCTAAACTATCTCTTATGGTCTTATAGATTCATAGCTACGTTGGAAGTAAGTTTCCGGGCTGTGCTGTCTTACCCGCGGCTAACTACCATACATAGCCTCTCATCGGAAAACTCCACGTCTTGTTAGACAAGTGGATTCAGCTGCAGGAGACTTCCCGAGGACACCTGTTCATAATTTGCCACCTTTGACAGCGAGGATAGGGTAGGCGGACTTGGGATTGCTACGTCTCCCCAGAGTGGCGTCTTTGGCTTGAGCTTCGCAAGCGAGGCGTTCGCTTGCGGCCCAATCAAAGTCACCGGTAAAGACCCGATTGCCGCCAGCCCTTCCAGTGAAGGGATATAACCCCGCTAGGTTAAGCCCGTGATGCTGAATGCGACCGTGATATCTGAACTTCACACAATACCATTTCTTTCCATCCGCTCCTGCTTTTGAAGGCTCACGAACCACTCGGGACTGATACGACCAGACAAGGCCGACTAAGTCCACTTAAGAACCCTGGATGCTCTCCTTGCTCGAGGATGGGCAATTGGTGCTCAGAGGAAACACTGCCTGATTTTCAATGAACCCAAGTTCAGGAAGACATACATCCGAACAAAGCTTCTGACCCCTCTTTAAAGATGCCAAAGAACACTGACATCGAGGCCAAAGAGAAGGACAGTCAAACGCGGCTGTTGTTTGCAGCACGGAATGGGGACGTCGCTACCGTACGGCTATTGCTCGAGAAGGGCGCCGATATCGAAGCCAAAGACGAAGAGGGTCGAACGCCTTTATCGTGGGCAATACAGAGCTTAAAAAAAGCTAGTGTCCAGCTCCTACTTGACAAAGGCGCCGATATCGAGGCCAAAGACAAGGATGGACTGACGCCGCTGGCTTGGGCAGCAAGGCGAGGACATAAAAACATTATCCCGTTGTTGCTCGAGAAGGGCGCCGATATCGACGCTAAAGACAAGGATGGACTAACGCCGCTGGCTTGGGCAGCAAAGCAAGGATATAAGAACGTTATCGAGTTGTTGCTTGAGAAGGGCGCCGATATTGAAGCTAAAGACGAAGAGGGTCGAACGCCGTTGATGTGGGCAGCACAGAGGTGGCGCGAGGCTATTGTCCTGTTCCTGATTAAGAAGGGCGCCAATATCGAGGCCAAAGACGAACAGGGCCGAACGCCGTTATCGTGGGCAGTAAAAAATTGGTATAAGCCGATCGTCCAGTTACTGCTCGACAACGGTGCCAATATGACCACTAGGGATGGACAGACGGCGTTATTATTGGCAGTAAAGGAAGGACATGAGATTCTTATCCAGTTGTTGCTTGAGAAGGGCGCCGATATTGAAGCTAAAGACGAAGAGGGTCGAACACCGTTGATGTGGGCAGTACAGAGGTGGAGCGAGGCTATTGTCCTGTTCCTGATTAAGAAGGGCGCCGATATCGAGGCCAAAGACAAGGATGGACTGACGCCGCTGGCTTGGGCAGTACAGAGCTGGAGAGAGGATAATGCCCAGCTCCTGATTGAGAAGGGCGCCGATATTGAAGCTAAAGACGAAGAGGGTCGAACGCCGTTGATGTGGGCAGTACAGAGCTGGAGAGAGGATAATGCCTGGCTCCTGCTTGAGAAAGGCGCCAATATCGAGGCGAAAGACGAACAGGGTCGAACGCCGTTATCGTGGGCATTACGGAGCCAGAGCGAGGCTGGTGTTCGGCTCCTGCTTGAGAAAGGCGCCGATATCCAGAAAATAATCTGTGAGTTTGATAGCTTCTGCTTGTTTGCTGATTCTGTCTAATGTTTGAACTAGATTTTCCACGGACTTTGCCTGCGTTGATAGACAACATCTTGGACATACTGCTCTTTCCTATTTTCGAGCCGCCTATCCCTCCGGGGCAAACCCGTATTAGATGGAAATGCGTACGCCATTATTCCCCTCTACATTGATACTGACATCTAATATGTGCCAGCGATGCGGACAGGCACTTTTTGACGACTTCGTCGAGGTCAAGCCTGGTTCTCTCCAAGCCTTGGAGACTCGTTTACAAGAGCTAAGCGGGACAGATAATCCCAATCAGCATGAACGCAGCTCTCTTCAGCAGCATTTCCAAGCCATACATGAGTGGTACCAATTGAGACTTTGGAAGCAGATAAGGAACAGAGGGAATAACGTGCTCCCAACCCACCACCGCCCAAACACACAACCCAGACAAGAACCTGCAAACGACCAAGGGATTGCAAACGCGTCCCAAGAGATCCTCCATCTCTTTATGTGCATTGACAAGGGAGTGTTTTCGACACGACTATATCAAGAACAGCTTCAAGGTGTCGGTGAAGATCGTGAGCTTTTCGAGTTCCTCAGGGAACAATACTTCAAACACAGAAATTTCGCCTCGTGGTTCACCTTACGAGGCGTTAAGACTCTATCTTTGACTAGAGTACGTATGCTCCTCCGCTTCGGAAAAGAAAAAAAAAATTAAAATAAAATAAAATACGGAGCCTTGCTAATAAATCCCAAGTTCCAGGTTGATACCAACTGTTTTGCCAGCGTTCACAGTCACGAGCGAGTCTGCAAGCAAGAATGTGTATGCATCCCCCCCGTAGAGAGGGTCGATTTCGGAGAGTATCAATGTCGGCCAGCACCCAATGATCCACCCGGCTATTTCCCTGTCATTGGGTCCAATGAGTTGAGGCACTATTTCTTCAAACAACATGCTTTCAACAGGCCCCAGCGGATAATATTCAACCAGTTGCCAAAACGAGCACGTGGACCGTTGCCTGTATCGCCTGACGAATCTCAGCTGGGCTGGGGTATACACATCGAGGAAGGTTGGCACTGGAGGACTATCTATGTCATTGTTATTCTTCTGACCATTCCGCCCATTCTTTTCGGGATCATGTGGGCGTAATCCTTGATTACAAAAAGGGGCATTCCAGGCGCATTCACGATTGCCGCATCATGGATGGCCTTGGGACCTGTACTGCTTGGATATATTGCGGTTCGGGACGCCGCGTAATGCGAGAGAGAGGCCAGAGATACAAGCAACGAGCACAGCAGCCGGCCATTGCCATATCTTTGTTTACCGCACTTCTTCGGGTATTGACAGGGCAGGACACTTGAACTTTTACTAGACCCATTACATATTCAAAAGTCTGCTTCTTAAGTATGTAATTCTCTTACCTATATTCTGTGACGTTGAGTTCCCCAATAATGGACACAGAAAGCCATGCGAGTTTGACAGATCCATCGTGGCATTTGGTGAAGAGTCTGGTGAAAGGTAAAGTCCATATCGTCCGACATAGCAACGGCTAGTCTAGAGGTGCCGTTCGAGAGCGACTGGATGCCTGGCAGACAATGGGTCCAGGTGCTGAGACGGCCGGGAAAGCATGCCGTCGTCTGCCTTGACGGCTACCTTAGCAAAGATTTTGACCAAGACGACGAAGGGTCGTGCCATCGTAGGTATGTCCGGGGACGACTCGACCGAAAGGGGTTGAAAGAGACTAACTACTAACTCTCATACTGAAGAGCAGCCGTGCAGCACCTTGCCCTGTTTGTGCCGTGGGAGTCCTTCTTGGGTGAAGAACGAGACGACATCAACGACATATGGGCGCGGGCACGAGAGGCGCTGCATCCTAGAATCTCATGCCTCGTCGATAACGTGCAACTGCTTCGGCGATCCGCCGAAGACGCAAAACGGGACGCTAAGCAATGGGCATCCTCATCCGGCGACGGGAACCTCACGGGCGCACATGTTGAGGAGGCGGGAGCAGGCCAGGCGGATGAAGAGTCCGCATCGGCGTACCAGTCCGAATCGGCGTACCAGTCCGATAACGTTGGAAACGCAACGCGTCTTCTCGATGTCGTCAGAAGCGCGGTCGGTGCGAACCAGATCACGGCGGGATCGCGAGAGCTCACAGCAATGATGCAGCAGCTCTGCCGCTTCCAGCAATCAGCGCTATCCTCGACGGCCGAACTCCAGGCCACCATAACACCCGAACGGGGTGAAAGACGGATAGCAACGCCAGGGCGGGTGTTTTCCGGGGCTGCAGTACCGCTACAGGATCAGGTCAAGGCCATAAAGTCACAGCAGATATGTGCCTCCAAAGAGAGGGTGGAAATGATCCAGGGCATACAAAATATGGCGGCGGCCCATGGAACTGATCGCAGCGCAGCGGCGCGGAGCGTGCTCACCGGTTTCGGGGACGGGGACATTCAAATGACGGCAGCAGACTTGGAAGAGACGGTAGACGACGCAGATCCGAGGGTGGAAGTCCAGTTCGGCTCATCAACCTCTTTCCTCGAGGCTGGCAAGGTTTTGGTAGCACGATTGACATTGAACAAGAGACAGGCGATCGCTTTCCTGATAATATGTCGCCAGCTCGACCTGATAAATCGTGGGGAGAACGGCGACATCGGTCAGCTCTGCCAGTTCGTCGGCGGCGAAGGTGGGACCGGCAAGTCGCGAGTCATCGAGGCACTCGTGGAGCTTTTCGCTGAGAAGGGCCTTTCGAATCGTCTGCTGATCACGGCGACGTCAGGGACTGCCGCAGCACGCATCAACGGCATCACGATCCACTCTGCATGCGGGTTCTCGAAGGACCATGGGACAGGCGCGGACACGACGAAAGACTTAGACGGCGTCCGGCTGCCGAAACAGGCGGAAAGGTTCGTCCACGGTCAGTCGCGGATGGACTGGCAGGACAAGGACCTGCTAGTCATTGATGAGGTGAGCATGCTCGGAGCGCGGACGCTGCACGCGGTGAACGAGCATCTCTGCCGGCTCCGCGGATCGCAGCAAGATTTCGGGGGGATCCCCATCATTCTCTGTTGCGGAGACTTCCGCCAGTTCCGCCCGGTCCAAGAGAGGTCGATCTTGCTCCCCAGCGTGGCCGTGCCATGGGACGAAGACAACTCATTTAGGGCCGAGCAACGGCACCAGCATGACAAGGCGCACGCGTTGTGGAAGAAATTCACGACGGTCGTCATGCTAGACGAACAAATACGCGCCGCTGGGGATCCGGTACTGCAGAGGCTGTTGAAGCGAATCCGATTGGGCGTGCAGGACCGGACGGATCTTGACCTCCTCAACTCAAGGTGCTATGAGCAGGACAGGCGGATCCCGTGGGAGACGGGCATCACCGTGGTGACGCCGCTGAACAGGAATCGGTGGAACCTCAACATGGAGGCGACCTTGTCGTTCCAAATTCAGCAGCAGTCGATGATGCGAGTCTTCATATCTAAGCACAAATGGAAGGAAGGTCTGCCGACGGAGGAAGAAGCCATCATGATCCTGAACCAGGGCGACGATAGCGCGATACCGGTGCCGGCCGTCTTCATGTTCGTGCCGGGAATGCCGGTCGTCGTGAACCATAATACACACCAGGGGTTAAAACTGGTCAACGGCGCCACTTACACGGGGCTGGAGGTCATCCTCGACAAGGCGTACCCGGGCCATCGACTGTCGGCCGACATAACGGTCCACTTCGGGCCGCCGGCGGGGATAATTCTGGAGTCGGAAACGACAAAAGACTTCCACTTCGTCGGGATGCCGCAAGGCACGATCCTGTTGGCGCCCATGAGCGTTGAGATACAATGCCAGCGGAAACGGCCGTGGCAGCAGAACGATGTCAGTCGGAAAGGTTTGCCCTGTGCGGCAACTTTTGCGTGTACAGACTACAAGGTGCAGAGCAGAACCTTCGAGCGCATAGCGCTGGAGTTGCGAGGGACGAGGACGACAAATGTCAACGGACGCGTCGTCCCCTCGCAGTGCGACCCGTACAGCTTGTACGTGCAGCTGTCGCGTTGCCGGACGCTGGACGGCATCATGCTGGTGTCCAGGGTGCGGGAGAGAGACCTGGTGGGCAACAGGGTCCCCGAAGAAATGACTGCCGCGCAGGCGAGACTGGAGGAACTGAGCGACAGGACGGTTCAGGAGGCGTTGCGCTGGTTGGATGACGGTTCTGAAGAGTCACGTCATGGCGACTGCGTTAGGTGAGGTTTGAGAGAGGGGGATGAGGAAGCGCCAGCGACCAATCACGACGGACCTTCAAAGTTCCAAGGTGGGGCATAGACCTTTCGTCTCTTCGTTCCTCAAGGCACATAGACCTTTCTCCTCAAGGCACATAGACCTTTTTCCTCAAGGCACATAGACCTTTTTCCTCAAGGCACATAGACCTTTCGTCTCTTCGTTCCTCAAGGCACTCAGACTCAACTCATATGAGTTTTATGAGTTAGAGTTATGAGTTAACTCATAGGTTAGGTTTGAGTTAACTAAAATGGCCCGGTATGCAACCCAGACACTCTTGCAAAGCGGCGGAAGAGGAAACAAGCTGGAAGGCGCACCAAACAGCGAAAAGCTTGATTTTTTCCTTCTTTTCTCTCTTGGGGTGCGTTCTGCTGACACGTCTCTGCTGGAATCATCTCATTTTAAGGTTGGTTACGGTTGTCGAAGGTTGATTTCCGAAGGTTGATTTCCGAAAGTTGGTTGCCGAAAGTTGGTTACCGAAGGTTGGTTGCCGAAAGTCCCTCTATGTGGTCCAGTCCATAAGGGGAATCTGTATCTCCTTTCACTCCAGCTGTTTATAATTGTTAGCCTACTTAGGCTCGTGCTAACATTGAACGGCGGGTGAAACAGCAATATCGTATCGGTAGAGCATGACATTTGAAGATGGACACACATCTCGAAATAGTTAGCCCACAGCGTCACGCGTGTGCCTTTCGTGCCGAAGCCGGGACTACATGGAAGCCGCTCTTGTAGCTTTAAGCCGGCGAGATCGGTCTTCGCGACAACCATGTTTGGAACAGGGATGGTTCCACCGGGAGTTCTCCATCGTTGGTGTTATGGAGTCGTACAGGAGAGGGGCAAAAGCTTGTTAGATGAACGTACGAGAATACCGAAACAGACCCGCCACCCCTCCCTCTGCCCAGGAAGCCTCCACAGGCACTGCGACCCCTGCTAGGACACACCCCGCCCCCCCGACGGCGATGAAAATAATCCGTCTCCCAGCCCCGCCGTGCAACAATTCAACTTAGCCGACAACACAACGCCAAGCCCGGTGCAGAAACAATAAAAGTCTCAGATGTACGGTCGTGCGACGTGAACGAGACATTGAAGGGCAGCAGTTGGAATTATGGAGCCGTCTTCTTGAAGCTATCTCCTCCGATGCAGGATACCATTCTCGCCTAAGTGGCAGTCCCGACCTCCATGTCCACGCGCTGCCGGATCCTTCATTGATGCCTCTTGAGTGGGATCACCAGCCATCCTCCCACCCAATGCAGCAGCCATGTCTCTGTACTTCATGATGGGTCTCGTAAAAGTGCTGTGCTGAAGAGATGTGGGTTACCATCCGCCCATGTTCCACGATCCCATTGGATGATTCATCTCAAACCAGGACTCGCGAGGAGACGGTGAGCGTTTCCTTTTTGCATTCCGTCGCTGCTTCTCCTTTTCCCGGTCATAGCGGATACCCATAAATTTGAACATTTCCGGGGCCGATGGAACCGGGGATCTGTCCATGAAGACTAGTTCTCGACTAACTGTCATGATCAAGTAGTCATTGCTTATGAACTGAAATACGAGTTCGTATTCTCCATGGAAACTTTTCAGCCGGTGTTCCTCCTGACCTGCCCGTTTGGGAGGGGAGAATGAAGCAAAATCGCAGCCGCAGTTTACATTAAAGTATAAGTGGCCATCGATCTGCCTAGCTTCGTCGTCCAGTAATTGTTCGCAGCACAATTGTGCGTCATTGTCGTCCAAGCAATGAAACTCGACGTATTTGGATGGATAAAGATCTGAATAGCAATGGTCCACATGATCGACGGAATATAGGTGGAAAACCTTGCCGAGAAGATCAAGACGGTGAGCATCACTTTTCATCTCGGCTCTCTGCAAACACTCATACGCTTCTTGCACCTCTTTCTCCATTTCGCTCTCGAAGTCTCGTCGGGTTTCCTTCGCTTTTTGTTCATGTTCTCTCATGTCTCGTAGTTCGCGTTTCCGCTCTTCGCGTTCGTATTTGAGCTCGTAGTAATAATCGGCATCCGACCCGTCGTATGATCTCTCTGTCAAGCTATCGTCCGTGTCGCAATCCGAAGACTCGCACTCACATTCGGAGTCCTCACTATCGTAGTCGCGGTCACAGCCGGCGCCCATGGAATCATTGCCTTCCTCATCCTCCCCGCTAGTCTCTCCAAGATCGGAGAGGTCTTCATCAAAGTCTTCCGGAGACACTTCCCGATCCTCTTTGACGGTGAGGGCGACCAAACGATAATACCATGCTGGGAGGTTCTGTCTTGGAACAGCATTAGGTGGACGGGCTGCTAGCTGAGGCTGCTTAGCGTTCTTCGAAGCCGGCATAGTCAATACTGATCAAAATGATTATACCTGACAGCAACCGCAACGAATGGGGTTGCCCAGGCTTGTGGACTATTTCTGCATATTCCTCTTGGTTCAGGTTCAGGTTCTATTCCTACTCGGTTTTAGCCGCCATTTCTCGGCAGCCATGCCCGGTAAGCGGGGTTTGGCCGACGGCCGAAGCGCTCCGAATGTTTATCCGTTACGCCCCACTTCGCCAACGCCATTTGGCGTTTGACCAGCTGTCTCCAAACTTCCCACTTTTCCTCCTAAACCTCTATCTACAACAACGGGCTGCCAACCACTGTAGATCGCGGTTCTAAATACTAATGTACACATGCTTTTAGGCTCCTATAAGGCGAGGTATACGCCTCGTGTATGGGTCCTTCTACCTACAGTCTCCCCCCAGCGCTCGGCTTCGTCTGGTTACGGACTGATCCTGAATTGCCCAAGGATCTGGGTTTGTTCCATGAACTTGACGACCTTTGCTGCTACTTTGCGCTCGCTCAGCAGTGTCCGGAGATTTTGACGTCCTGGAAATTGGCCTAGTTCCTGATTTCGAAGTGCGGTGTGCTTCCTGCATTGAAGTAGGATGTGGGTTACTGTCTGCCGTCCTTCGCCGCAGTTGCATCTCGGATCGGTGACCCCTGGCACTCTTCGTTTGAAGAGAAAGTCGTTCATCCCAATCTTTTCCGTCCGGAGTTGGATGTAAATGGCGCTCTGCCTCTTGCTGAAGTGCTTGTGTGGCTGTAGTGCTTTTGGCGTTGGCTCCGGTGTGTGCCTGAAGGTTGTCCGGCCCCTGGTTTCCTGTCGCCACTGCGTTTTCCATCTGTCGTTGACAACTCTGCGCGACCACATTTTTAATGTGGACTTCAAGGAATACAGTACCGGGGGTTGCTGTGCCCTTAGTCCTGGCGGTCCTCTCTGTCTCCATCCCGTGGCTTCTTTGGCCGCTCCATCGGCCGCTTCGTTGCCGTAAATCCCCTTGTGGGCTGGGATCCATCGGATCTCAACGGTCAAGCCTTGTGTTTGTAGTTCCTGTATTCGCTTCGTTATGTCTTGGAGAAGGTATGACCCCGATTTGCCCCTGGGCCTCGCCGCCGACCTGATAGCTGCTTGGTTGTCTGTGTAGATCAAGATTTTCTTTCTGATATTGCCTTGGCTTCTGTCTTCCTGGGCGATCTGGAGAGCTAGGGAGATCCCTTGGAGTTCGCCGGCGTACACTGTCGATACGGTGTCGTCGCCCATGTAGGCGCTCCTGCTTTGACTGGTCGTCGTGCACACTGCCGCAGCGCCCACGTGGCCGTTGATGCCACTTCCATCCGTGTATATGTGTATAGCGTTTGGTTCATTTCCGATGCCGTACTGGTGTCTCGCTTGTGCTTTCTCGACGCTCTCTTCGATGAACGTTTTTGGGCCTCTCCACCATGGTGGGACGACGTGTGGGGTGACTACTTCCATTTTCTCCATCTCGAACCCTTGTTCGTCCTGTATGGCTTTCTGTATTGCTCTGCGTGGGCTCATTTTTGTCTTTCCTCCTCTCAGACCATCTGCACTGTGCTGGGATTCTTGTCCCCCAAAGCCGATTCTTCCCAGACAGTCCGCGTTGTGCTTCCAGATTTGATGTTCGATGGGCAGAAGATGTGTTTCGACGTCCAGGGCGGGGGCTGACGTGGCTTTGAAGGCACCAGAAATCGCCCTGGCTGCCCGTGCCTGCAGACTTTGCAGTTGTGCCAGTGTCTTGTTTGTGTACGGCATGTATCGCGTTCTCCAGTTTGAGTTTGACCACGCAGAGCATGCATATACGATCTGTGGCACCACCACCCCTCGGTAGATCTTCCTCATGTCTTGGAAGGTAAGGCCCCAGGTTGAGCTACCCAGGCTACTTAGGGCTGAGATTGTTTTCGTCGCCTTCCTCCGTATTTCGTCTACGTGGGGCTTCCACTGCAGCGCAGAATCCATGATGAGTCCTAGATATTTGCAGGTCGGCTTTGCCGGGATCTCGCCCCATGCCGTTTGCAGTGGGTGTTGAATATCTATTCTCGTGCGTGCCCTGGTGAAGTGTATGAGTTGGAATTTGCTGGGTGAGAAGACTGACGCATGGGTTTTCGCCCACTGCTCGGCTGTTTGGAGTGCTCCTTGAAGTTTGTTGCATGTTTCCGTCGTCGTATCTCCCCATGTGAGGATCGCCACGTCGTCAATGAACCCAGTAGAGGTGGTGTCCTCTGCTTGATTGCAGCTCTCGATGAGATCTGCGTTGTAGAAAATGTAGAGGATTGGTGAGAGCGGCGAGCCTTGTACTGTCCCGGTAGAGATTCTGTGTCGCTCGGTTCTGAATCCATCGATCGAGATCCTGGTGTGTCGGTCTTCAAGAAGACTCGATATCCACCGAACAGTCTTCTCATCAATTTTCCTCTTCCGTAGGTTGTGCAGGAGCCGCTTGTGTGATACGTTGTCGAAGGCGCCGGAGACGTCGAGTAATAGCAAGCTGGCTACCTGGCCTCGGCCTATGTTCCACGCCTCATAGATCTTATCGATGATGTGATGCACGGCGTGCTCGGCGGATCTCATCTTCCTACCTCCCATGTGGGTTGAGGGGAGCAGGTTATGTGTCTCCGCCACATAGCTCAGTCGGTGTGCTATTATGGCATCCATGATCTTGCCTATGGTGTTCAACAACCCTATCGGCCGGTAAGACCCAGGAGTGGTGTAGTTGTCCTTTCCCTGCTTCCTCAGCACAACTGTTGTCGATTCCCTGAAGTGTTGTGGACAGTAACCGAGATTGAGGCTCTGGTTGAAAATCGCCGACAAGTGAGGCTTAATCCATGTCGCTGCTAGTTGCCATGCTTTGTTCGGGATGCCATCAGGGCCGGGAGCCTTGAGCGGCGAGGCTTCCTGTATGGCTCTCTCCACTTCTTGCTCTGTAATGGGCGGCATCGTTATCCGGTCCGGGTAAATCGCGTCTTCGATGTCGTCAATCTCTGCTTCCGGTGGGGAGGGAAAGAATGCCTTCCTGAAGATCTCTGCCTTTTCCGCTGGGTCTGAGACCATTTGAGAGGTGTCTGGGTGCTCTAGTGTAGGTGTTACCTCTGGTGCCTGAGTGGTTCTGTTTCTAGCCCATTTTGTCATTCTCCAGAGAGCCTCTGGTGACTCTGAAGCTCTCTCAACATTCTCTCGATGCGCTCTTCTCAGTGCCTTCTTGATTACCCTGCCTTTGTGATTTCTGGCCGCTCGGTATGCCTCCCATGTTTCTTCCGTGTGGTAGAGATTGTGGAGTCGCCTGAGGCGCTTGGTCTCTGCCAGCACTCGCGTGCACTCCTCATCCCAGCCGCGTCTGGATTTAGGTGACCATGTCCTTTGGGGCACTGCTGTCTCTATCGCACTCTTCAGCGCTGCAACTATTTCCCCCACGTACCGATCAAGCGCGCTTCGGGTTCTCGGTCTTCGCTGCGGCGGCAGCTTGCCCAGGACCGCAGACCTGAATCTCTTCTCATCTATCGATTTCCAGTTTCTGGTGGGTTCTCTGCTGAGCTGCTTGACTGACATGTCGAGGGAAGTGACGATCGGCAAGTGGTCTGAGTCGTGGTCGAGACTACGGTCTACTTCGCATCTGATGACCCGATCGACCAGGCCGAGGGTGACCAGGCAGAGATCGATCGTTGTCTGCCTACTGCCTTCTTCGTACGTGATAGTGCCTGGTGCCAGAGTGTTTGTGAGGTTATAGTCTTCCATAATCTCGACGAGATCTTCTGCCTCTGCCTCTGTTCTAGGGACATGGGAGCCCCCCCACAACTCATGATGTAGATTGAAGTCTCCGATTAGTATCTGCTCTGTTTGTCGAGCCGAGTCGAGCACCCTTCGCAGTTGAGGTAGTACGCTTCGCCTATTTTCCGCCGTTTGGTCGGGGTTGTAAATGTTGTGCACCTTGACCTCTCTCATCTCGTCTCCTTGTCCTAAGGTTATCGTTACCGTGCAAAGGTCCCGACCGTGCGACTCGAATTGCCACTTTGAATGATCAAGGCGTTTGTTGATATATAGACACACCCTTGCTGGGCTTCTGCCTTCATTTTGGGGGTAGCATAGATGAAACTGGTCTTTTGCCGGATGGTGTGTAGTGTACATGAAGGAATTCGCCCATGGTTCCTGGATGGCTAAGATGTCGAATTTCATTACCCTTGGGTCCCGTAGGAGGGTAGCCATAACGATGTCTCTCGATTTTCTGACGTTATACTGTAGTATTGAGAGTGATTCCATGTGTCTCATTCACGGTTGTCAACGTCCATGTTCTCCGCTTGGTAGGTGCCGTGTAGTCGTGCCGAGTTTGCATCGAGGGCTTCCAGTGCCCTTCTAGATGGCGTTATGATTCTTTGGGGCCGTTGACTGCCCGTGTTGACTGTGATTTCTTTCTCGACCTCGTTCGGGGCGACTGCGTTGCTTCCAGGGTTGGCTCTCTTTTGCCCTCTCTTCGTCGGTGACCTGCTTCTTCCTTGCCGATTCTGCTGACTGCGGCCAGGTGCGAGAGATGGCGCTCCCTCCCGGATGATTCGTCCGATCGGCTCCTCCTGGGCTCTCACAGTTGGGTTCGCCTGGCTGACTGCCATGCTGCTCTGTGGCTCTAGGTGGTACCTGGGACGTGCGGCGTATGCGGCCTTGACCTTGGCCATCTCCTCCTTCCTGATTGCACACTGGTTGCTCCAGGCCTCGTGTTGACCTTTACAGTTGGCGCACTTTCTGGGTACGCTCCTGTCGGATTTGACAGGGCATTCACGGGACGCGTGTTCTTGAGCGCAGTAGCCGCATCTCGTCGTTGCCTTGCACTGGGTTCCTATGTGGCCATATCCTTGACAGCCGAAGCATTGCCTCAGTCGGCACGACCTGTTGTACAGCTCGCACTGAAAGACCTCCCCTTGCCAGATCAGGCCCTCGTCGATGATCTTGTTGGCGTCTTGGGGTCTTGTAAACTCAATGATGATCGAGGAAGCAGCCTTTTCCGCAGATTTCCTCGTGAGCCAGCCTATGTATTTTATCTCGGCGCTCGGGATGAACGGTCTGTTTTCCTGGAGAATGCTGTCTCTGGTGTCCTCAAGTTGGCTCACATCCATCGAGCTGGTACGGATGCCGTGAACAAGAACTCCGTATGTTGGAATGCGCACTGTTGCTCCATTGCCGAGCCGGTGCTCCCAGTCCTCAGCGAACTGCCGGAGTACCTCCATGTCAGAGGTCGTAGCCGTCTTGATGCTAAGGTCACCGCTTTTGAGTTGGTTAGTTGACACCGTCTTGATGTGCTCTATATGCTCGTTTTCGCTTTGTTCTATAGCACGGTCTACGTGTGCTTTCAGGCTACGGGGGTTCATCGCCCGTAGGCTGGCTATGGTGAGTGGGTTCCGAATGTTCACGGTGATCTCTCGGAGCACTTGCGCAGGTGGTGCCTTGTTTTGGTTCAGTGGATTATGCATGCTCGTAGCTAGCCCATTACCAGCTGCTACAGATGCGTAGGTCCGTGGCAAGCTCGGTCGGTTGTGCTGGTCTGCGTTCTTGATCTCTCTCACCATTGTCATGACTGTTCTGCCGATATCGATCGATTCTCTGGCTGCCGCCTTCGTCTCGTTCTGTGTTTTGTGGCCCTCGCGCATTCCTTCTAGTGCCTGCTGGCCCGTGTTCGCTGCCTGTTTGAGTTCCGTTTTGATATCGTTGAGAGCCTGCATCGTGCTTTCCGCCGCGATCTTCGATTCGGTTCTTACCATCTGTAGTGCGTCATGTACAGTGCCGAGGTCTGGGATGTTGTGGATCTTATTGACGAGGGATAGTGCGCCCATGGCCATGATCTTGGCTAGGTCATGGGGGACAGGTTGGTCTTTCGCGCGTTCGATGCACAAGAGGGCGTCCCTGAGGTATTTGCCGAGTTGCGTGGCGTGCTCGCGGAATTCGGCTGGCCATGCCACCTCTTGGGGCCACGAAGTCGCCATGATCGTCTGAAAACGCACTGGGCGATGCGCTAGACTTCAGGCTATTCAATTGACTCGTTGGAGAGGCGTGAGAGTGCTGTTTGGGGCTGTTGTTTCAAAAATTCGTTCTCGCTGTTGTGAAAAGTTTTTTTCTCCGATGGGTCAGAAGGCGCGGAAGGAAGAACCTTCGTCTCTACGTTCCTCAGGCACGTGACCCGACTTTCCTCCTTTTTCTGGAGCTTGATCGAACTTGGAACCGCGCCCTCTGTTCGGCATCTTGCTTACTGTTTGCCGGTCCGCCGTTTGCCATGCCTCGGAACATTTTATTACACAACAAACTGCGCTCATTCGAATCAGCTGCTGAGGAAGAAAGTAATTTTCTTCTTTCTGTCCGACACCAATGCGCTGCCGAGAGCTTGAGGCATCGGCTGTGGGATCAGAGGGAGTCGATCGAAGCCGTGGTCAGACACCATCTTCGCCTACGCAGAGACGATGTCTGCACGGTTCTACCTCCGGAATCGTGGATACAAGGCGGATTCAATCTTTGCGTGCTCGTTGAGGTGGATTCTGGCGGCTTCGCCAGAAGGCTGGTTTTCCGGTGTCCCATGCCTCATAAGCTTGCTGAACACCGATATCCCGGCACGATTGATGAAAAAGTCAGTTGCGAAGTGGCCACATATGTATGGATGCAAGAGTACTGCGCCGACATTCGGATCCCAAGCCTTTTCGCTTTCGGCTTCAGAGACGGCAGTCACGTTCGTGTTCCCAGTTCTTTGCTCGCTTAAATGGTGCTGATCTAACAATTTGGCTTCGACCTAGTTCACCCACGTTAGGCAGCGACCGGTTTACGTCGGAATCTACCACGCCTTCTGGCGATGGACCCATCGTCTCCTTCACTATCCCTTGCTTTCGAACTACATTCACGACGCATCCGCACCGGCCGTTGGCACCGCCTATATGCTTTTAGAATATATTGGTCCCGAGACCGGGAAAATGCTTTCACATACTTGGACCCGACATATGCACGATGCTGGTCGACGAGCTCGCTTATTTCAGGGCATGGCGCGTATTATGCTCTCACTCGCTCGGCTTCCACAGCCGCATATTGGCTCCTTCCAATTCAACACGAGCGACGGCACAATTACACTTTCCAACCGGCCCCTGACGTGCACCATGATGATTTTCGAGAATAGCGGGACACCACGAACAATTCAGCCTTGCCAAATGTATCAGACCACAGACAGTTTTGCCTCCGATATGCTTACGCTGCATGATAACCACCTCCTTCACGACCCTCACGCCGTGCGACATGAGGACGATGCCCGAGAAAGAATGACAATTAGGACATTGCTTCGAGCAGTCATGCACTACTTCATCTTGTCAGATCGACGGAACGGCCCTTTCCTCCTACAGCTGACCGACTTTCATCAGAGCAATATTTTTGTAGACGACGATTGGAATATTACTTGTTTGATCGATCTTGAGTGGATCTGCGCGCTTCCGGCGGAAATGTTGTCAGTACCGTACTGGCTTACGAACTGCAGCATAGATAGTATCATTGACGAGGAGTATGGCGCCTTCGACGAGGCGCGACAGGTCTTTCTAGCAATCATGGACGAGGAGAATAGAAGCATACGGATGGAGCATGATATTCAGATCACAAGCACGATGAGAGATGTTTGGGTTTCCAAAGGAGTGTGGTTTTGGGCGTGTCTGAGGTCTCTAAATGCTTGGCTTTTCGTGTTTGAGGACCACATTCTTCCCAAATTCTCCGCTGACAAAGGATTGGTTGTCGACCTGAAACAGGTATCGACGCTTTGGCAGGAGGAGGTTGGGCTTGTTGTGAAAGCCAAAGTTGATGACGAAGAGCAGTACCAGGCAGAGCTCCGGTCCCTCTTCGACAGTAAAGGACTTTGAAGGAGTGAAAGAATATACAGTTTCTTCGCAGTAAATATGCCCCGCCCTGCCTGGTGGAATGGTAAGTCAATGAATGTCTTCAGTAGTGGCCGGCAACTCATGGCTCATACCATATCATTTCTTTTCTTCCTTCCCATCCTTGTCCTTGTTACTTTTGCCTCGAACTCTTCGTGCAGCCTCCCCGGAGGAGATCACTATGCTCATATCACTTGCCTTGCCAGACTTTCCGAATTGTGCATCCTGGATAATGACGTCGGCTTCCTCTGAAGTTTTGCCGCCAGATGCGCTGGAATACCCTTGGTTGCCACCATTATCCGCCATGTTGTAGATAAGATATGCCGTGAGGTTGGGTGGCGATGATGAGTTCTGTATAATCAAGAGACGAAGATGCCAAGAAAGACCCTACTAGTAGACTAGTAGATGTTTGCTCTGGATGTTGTGGACGGGAAGGGGAGTTTATAACGAGAGCGACCGCAAGCATGAACATGCTCAATTCAAGTACTCGAGCACCTCACATATAGTCTCGATGTGCGTTGGGGCGGACGTGCATATGCAATCACATGTGATAGGCAACGGGCGGTTAGGAGATGGATGGGAAAGTCCACCAGCCCTGAGATATCATGTTTGTGTCCAGCCTGATGCATGGTGTGCACTGAATGTCACGCCATGTGGGGTGCGTAGGCCAACTCTTTTCTGGCTCTCCAAGTTGGTGCCGCCTGATCCTTGCGCAAACAAACCGTCTTTCACTCCATCATTGATGACAAGCGCACAAGAGCCTTGACGCCCGCACAAAACTGCAACCTGCCACGGATGGACTATCGTGTTGTGGGCTGTGGGAGAGGAGGTCTGAACGGACTGCACTTCGTGCCAGCATGAATGGCAGCATCGACGCCACCAACATGGTCCCCCGCTTACATTGAACAGGAAGCGAGAAGCGCTCCAAAAGGCACGGGCGACGGAGTAGGGTCACGTCGAAGGCATGCCGATGCGTTGTCTGCACTGCGCCTGCGGGTCTCCTGACAACTCAGACGTCGGCAAACAGGAGCATGCAAAGTCGTTGCTTCTCGACCTTTTCACTGTGAAATAATTCCAAGGCTGGTTACGGAGGATCCGGTACTGACTGATCAGTGAGCGGTTTGTGCGGAGTTCTGCCGGGTCCATGGACAATGAGGCTTGGTACAAAAACTGCACGGGCCGACTTTTCGTGACCTCGTTTTTTCACCTAGGAGAATTTAGATTGACCCACATAAAACTTGCAGGCACCGGTTGGCTGGCTCCTCAACCTCGTGGACAAGGCCTTTGAACCAACACCCACCGAGACCGTGAATTTGTTCACGGTTCAATTGATATCAACGTTCCTAGTTCAGCTCATTGGAAGGAACTGTGGGGAATTTGACTGCGGATCCGGGAATTTAGTGGAGACCATAGCGGCCGAAGCCCTACCACCGGGCCGGGCCGCGTGCGGGATGACTCATGAGTCGAGGCAGCCACTCTCAAAATTTGAAACAGACTTTTCGGAGGAGTATGGACACGATGTCCTCCTCGGCATGTCCCGCAGGCAACAATATTGCTGTATCCGCAGGGCTCTAGCGTTGTCCAATCGTTGCGATCATTGCGATGCTTTTCCAGGAAGCCGGGCGAGAAGGGCCACAACACGCGGCAGGAGATTGCGGAACGAAGGTTGTCTTTGCTCAAGTACGCCTCCACCCACCATAGCCTTGATTGCCTCCGGAGGAGGGGAGCGCCTTTAGCTGTTGAGGACCGCCTTCAAGGCGTCGGCGACTTCCTGCGCCAAATTGTACTTGAAGTGCTATAGCTTCCATACGATGACTCGGGCAGGGTTGTCCTTGGTCACGTGGAGATACTCGCGACGACCAAGCTTCCCCTGGACCTCGTCTTCGTCGGGCGAACAACTCTAGTGCCACCGTCCTGTCGGCGGGCGCCTCGTCGTTTGGCATAGGTGGCTCGTATGAAAACCTGGTTTGAGGATTGACAATCTCCAGACTAGAGCCGGCAAAGTCGCAGAGCTTCATACATGGCTATATGAATATTCACACCGATTTTCTTATATTCATATTATATTCAACTTGTCTAGCAAAACACATATTCATATAACATATTCATGCATATTCATATAAGGGTTCACGTGATGCCAAACTACTACAATGAAGTGAGAAGAATCGATTGATGTAGCTATACCGCCCGAAAACTTCTCAATCGCTCCCGTTTGACCTGTAAGCTATTAGATATCACCCTCTACAGCCTCTGGATCACACGGGAGGCCTATCCCGCCCTCAGCTGACGGTCTAATATGTCCCTCTCGCAGCCAGTTACCGATACACTCAATCTTCTCAATGCTCTCAATCAGCAATCGTAGCCTATCCCATCTAGCCGTGCGTCTAGCACCTGAAAAGGTCCGCTCCGGCTCTGCTGATTCTGCTGGTACAGACAGGATATCGATAGCCATACGGCTAAGCTGTGGGTATGCTGTACGAATGTCTTCACTATACCACCATTGAAGCGGCGTGGTGCCCCCTGCAAGTGCGATAGGAGCCTCTGAGATAAAGCTATCGAAATCATCCTTGCCCCGTGCTCTCGCCATTGTCTTATGTCGCAGCTCTAAGCGCATCTTTGAGAGCATCGTATCCTTCTTTCGCTTTAATAAAGGAGGCACAGCCAAGGATTGCTCTGAGAGCTGTATCTCGACATCGTGATTGTACTCTTCCTTCCAGAGACTGCGGGCGGCGGCAAACGCGCCCTCGTGCCATTCCTCGGGCCAACATTCTTCGATATAGCTCTTACGTTTGGAAGGATCGAGAAGGAGGGCGGCGGCATATACGGAGACATCCTCGGTCATAGTGTAATACTTATCGAGTATAAACCAGCACATATCGATAGAGTGAATTATACGATCATCGCGATTGCTCGGCTGCGAGTAGTGGGCCTAATTGGCTGATTAGCATGCCATATAAGCTATAGATAAAGCAGAAAAATGTAAAAACTTAGCCGTATACCTTCCACTTTTCGCAGTGTCCTAGGAGAAGGTCCAGTAGCTCAAGTGACTGTGAGATTGATGCCATAGCGCCTTCAGCTTCCAGCGTGGCCTCATAGAAAGGTTGAAGGAATTCTAGCGTTCTTTCTAGCATTTCCCAATCCCTGCTGCTAAGAGTATTGCCTTCGAGATCATTATCATGTTCAGCAGTAAACTGGATGATCTGTGACTTCTTCTTTAACGCAATAGTGATAACTCTATGCCATGATGACCATCTCGTGATATTATCGATACCTAGTTGCTTACCTACAGCATCGTACCACTGATCGTTGTGTAGAGCTGAGCTCCGTATATAGACTGCAAGTGCATGAAGTTTTGCTAGCGTTGGAATGCCTTGCCAGCCAGCGAAGCGCTTATCGTTTTTGCTGGCTTGCTGATGCGTAGTTGCGGCTCGCTTGCCTCTCGCCTTTATAGATCTTCTCGTGGGCTGCTCCTGCCGCTCTTCCTGCTGTTGTTCTTGCTGCGTCGTGGTGTCCGAATATGCCGCAATCTCCGCCGGACCCAGCTCATGTAATTGCTGTGAGAACTCCTCTAGCATAGTTGAACCTGGCTCATCGGCAGCAGCTTCGAGTGCAGCTCCAAGAGCTGCTTTTGAGCGAGCAAGAAGGAATGCTTGTAAGGAGAGATTGATAATATGGCCGATGCAGCGGATTCTGTGGCGTTTGTGAGGGTACTGAGCCTATATTATAATTTAGTATAAGCTACAGAGGCATAAGCGGCTCAGAGTGAAACTTACACCTGATTCCGCCTCCAAAACCTTTGATAGCTCCTCTAAACAGGTGTCGTTTGATGTAGCATTATCGCCTATATAATAGCCAAGGTTTTAAGCAGTAATATTGAACTTCCGTAGCGTACCGGCGATCAACTCAGCCTGCGTAGCACCAGAATGGCTGTATTTGCACTCTGGCAGTCCTAGTAGTGCTTTCTGAAGCTTGAAGTCTTCATCGACCCATTGAGCGCATACAGCGAGTACGCCATGGCGATGTGGCGATGTCCAGAGATCAGAAGATATGTGTATCTTCTACTGCGTTGTTTGAAGCCTCTCGGCGATTTGTGAGCTGTATAACGAGTAGTTCGAGTTAATATAGCCCATAGCCTGCTTTCGATCGTTGATGAGAAGGTCCCCGATGGCTGGATTACATGGCAGAACCAGATCTCGCAGCTCAGAGTACTCAACTGCCGAAAAGGGCAGTCTGCGCCTTGTTAGAAGCCCCACAACTGCCTCAATATAGGCTTGCTTATTAAAACAGTTGCGGAGAGCAGCCTGCGAAGGACGGGAGACGATATACGAATCGATAGCGCCAGACGAAACACCCGAGGAAAATGTACTAGATGGAGTATCATTTGCAGCCTCGCTTGCTCGTATAAGGGCTCGGTGAGCTGTTTCTGCATGGTGTATAGCGTTTCCAGGCACCCGATTCGACCATGGAGGATTCTGTCAGTGAAGACAAACGTAAGCACGATGACCCTTGGTCTTTCTGCGCTTCGGGCCAAGCTCAACTTGGAGGTGTTTATCGGGATAATCTATATAGAAAAAGGCGTTGAAATTCCATGAAAGTTTCGATGCAAACGAGCCGATAGAAGCGTTGTTAGTCATTGAGACTGATACCTCAGAAGCCTGAGAAGCCATAGGTGCTAATACGCAGTATGTTACTGCATGGCGTGAGTTAACTGAAGAGTTTTCTTTAAGATCTAATCAAGAGATTGTTGGGTAGAGAGATTGGTGCTGGCATGAAGTGTATTTGGAGTGTGTCACATCCAACCGACCAAAGGGTCACACGTTTGATCAAACCGGAAGGAAGGTCTTCCAGCTGTTCAGACAGGCTGTTCAGACAGGTTGTTCAGACCGGCAGCCCGGAAGTTCGGACTTCCCGTCAGAGGTTGGTATCACCTATGTCTCCCAAAAAGCAAGTTCTTCAACACAACGGCCCCGGAGGCCCAATTCATCTTAGTATAAGAACCCGAACTATTTCCACTCATTAGATAGAAAAATCAAGAGCCAATCAGGACCCCCTCCCTTATATGAATATGCATGAATATGGATACATAAGTACATATTATATTCATATATTATATGGATATGAATATGAATATATTCATGCATATTCATATAAGATGTTATTTGAATATTCATATAGCCATGTCTGCAGAGCTTGATACGCAAGTTATCGAAGACGACGGCATTCCGAGCCGAGAGATCGCCCCAGATGACACCGCGATCGTGGAGGTATTGCACAGTCTCTGCGAAGTCCACCGTCATTTGCAGGCGGTCATCCATCCCGGGCGGATCGTATTGCCATGCGGAGCACTCGAGACGCAGCACCCAAGCTTCGTCGGTGCCGGGAATCGGTGCCGGGAATCAGTTCGAGGCGGATGCAGGCGGTGATACATGTGTGCGAGCCGAGAGCTTTGTAGATAACGGTCTCACGCTTAAAGCGGTCGTTCATGTCTTTAGCGAATACCGCTTTATCGTCCGCCGCCTTCAGAACGGACCGAGTATTGCCCTTCTCTGTATACACGATGCTACAAGCAGTTCTTCCGAGCGGCTCTAATCTGGCTCCTGATCAGACAGTCACATGTTGGAAAGAAGGATTAATACAATACAATACAATTTATTACGCCCGGCGGCTTGAACCGAAAGGGCACTGATTACTAATATACACATACATAGCTCAAATTGTGTCCTGGTCTCCTCAAGCCCATACCATGTTCTTGTCCTGCTTATGCATTCTCATTTGCTCTCTCCTTTTCTACGGATTCCCGTGGGTTAGTATTATTATTAGCGAACTAGCTTGAAGCCTATTCTCCAAGTGTTCAGTGTCCTATCTACGGCGGCTGAAGCGGCGTTCGCCTTTGCTGGCACGGGGTGAGGGTAAGTTAGGTTGGGAAGAGTGGGTTAGTGGGGTAATAGGTCCGGGTCTGTCTTCATCCGTTAACTTGCATCAAGGCGGCCTGTGGCCAATGCAAACCGGATCGTTGCTCGCACAGCTTCCAAGTTTGGTGTCCATTTTTGGTTGTCAGAAGGTGACTTCCCTCCAAGATAGAAGGAGATGTTGCCTCTCCGGGTGTCAGTGCACTGAAGCATCTCCGTGCGGTATGCCGTCCACTTTTGGCATCGGAAGAGAAAGTGTTCAACTGTCTCTCTCGCTCGTCCACAATCGCACCGGTCCGATGGCACCGCTTTGACGTGGAAGAGGTATGCATTCAATCTCGCTATACCTGTTCTCAACTGAGCAAGCACACTGGCTTCCTTCCACGATAGTTGGTCATAGAGTTGTTTTGTGTGCTTACCCGGTAGTGCTGCATCGACTCGTTTGGAGTGTTTTCCAACTTTCTCTGGCAGTGACCAATTAGTATTCACTTTAGACCGTGCAGTGCTGAGCGTTGTGGATTGCATGCTGGGGAATTGCTTTTCAGGGGTAGCTCCCTGCTGTGTTGCTTTCCGAGCCTCGTCCTTGGCAAGCTTCAAGAGCCTGTTTTTGTCGCTAGAGGGAAGCCATAAGATCCTCAACACGTTTCCATCCTTTCGGAGCTCCTTAACAGAATCGTAGATACAGCGTATATATTCTTGACCCGACTGCTGGCGAGGTTGCTTGACTGCAAGCGCGGCAGCTTTGTTACTCGTCATCAGTGCGATGCTGCGATGTCGAAGCTTTGGTATGGTTCGTCTTAGGGCATACGCCATTGCTGCCAGCTCTCCGCTGTACGGGTTCTGCTCTGTTCTCATGCCAAGAGTAAACGAGAAAGTCACGAGCTCTGACCCGCCTCGTATCGCTGCTGATATCTGGACTGCTCCACCAACACCTACTACATCGTTCCGAGCAGAGCTGCTCACCGCGATGCGTATGGCCCAGCCTGCTTCCGCCTCTTTCGCTGCTGCCTCATCAGTGATAGCTTCTACTCGTTCCTCCCATGGCGATAGCGTGAGAGGCTGAATGGTTTCCAGCTGCTCCATTGGTATGTCCCTTAGTGTTGTCGCTACCTGGTAGAGAGGTGATCGATATAACTTTCGGAATAGTCGTATGCGGGATGTCAACCTGCGAAGCGGGTTGGTGTCGGGCAATGTGTGGATATCTGTCCACATCTTGATCGCTCTCCTCCAAAACCGTTGCCCGGCTGGGGCGATGTGAGCTTCTGCTTCTGCCACGCTTGTCGCTACAGTATTGAACGTCCCCACGATTGCCTGTGCCCCTGCTCTCTGAACCCTGTTGATCGGTGCCATGAGTCTGTCTGTGAACCTGTGCATCCACACATTGGACGCATAGTCCACCACCGGGGCTACGGTGGCTGTGAACAATTGCCTTGCCGTTGCTGGCGACAGGCCCCTCAACTTCTTCAGTTCCATTGCTGCTACTAGCCCCTTGGAAGCAGCTCTTGCGATGTGTTCCTTGTACTTGAGCCCAGCGTCCATGACGACTCCTAGAATCTTGACATGGTGTTTCGGTTGCACTGTCTGTCCTTTGATTGTGAACGGCTCGGAGTCGGACTTGTAGTCCTTCCGGGTAAAGTGGATGATTGCCGTCTTGCTTGCCTCAAACGTCGCACCGCTCCTCCTCTCCCAGTCCAATGCGTCCTTGATAATGGATTCGACTTCCTTGCGGTTGCTGTGTGCTGTTGGACCTGCAACCCAAGCTGTAAAATCGTCCACGAATGCGATCGCCCCTCTATTGCTGTC
This sequence comes from Thelonectria olida, assembly GCA_020736575.1. Classification (NCBI taxonomy): domain Eukaryota; kingdom Fungi; phylum Ascomycota; class Sordariomycetes; order Hypocreales; family Nectriaceae; genus Thelonectria; species Thelonectria olida. The sequence goes on from JAGPYM010000077.1 coordinate 50,529, forward strand.
GATCCGCCGCTGGACCAAATCCGCATTGAAGAAGAGAAACAGGATTGGAGACAGTGGAGAGCCTTGTGGGAGACCAGCTTGCGGTAATTCTCGAACCTCTGATGACTCGCCGTTGATTAGAATCGTTGCTGTGCGGTTTGAGCAGAATGCCTCTACCCATCGAAGTAGCTTCTCCGGGATGCCACGTGCTTTCATTCTCTGGAGCAGCCTTTCCTTGCAAACTCCATTGTATGCCCCCTTGACATCGAAACTGGCGAGACTCACCACCAGTCGACGTCGCCAAGCGATATAGATCTGTTCCTGCAATAGCAGAAGCGCTTGTTCCGCCGACCGCCGTTTGCGGGCTCCAAAGTGGTTCGTCGGGAGCAACCCGTACGTTTCCACAGCATGTGAGATCCTTTCAGCCACAACCGATTCCAATACTTTGCCAAGGGTGGCGAGCAGTGAGATCGGCCGCCAGGCTCTGGCCATCGTGTAGTCCTCTTTATCAGGCTTTTTAAGCGGTATGATCTTTGCATGCCTCCACTGGTCAGGCAGCGCTCCCTCCTCCAAGGACGCACAGAAAATGGACATCACCCAATGCTTGACTACTGGCCACACCTGCTTCCACACCGCCACTGGTAATCCATCTTCCCCAGGCGCCTTCCATGACTTTGCTACGAATAGTTGTCGTTCCACCTCCTCCAGTGTGATGTCGGGTATCACTACTGGGGCTCTCTGAGGCCTAGTGCCTTCGTCGTCGATGTCGTTCGGCAAGGGAGGAAAGAACGTGGACAGCAGCTCTTCTGCTTGTTCTCTGTGGTTCGTCGTAGCTGTCCCATCAGCCCTGACCAGCTGCGGTACTTTGCCAAACGCCGCATCATCTCCCGACTTCAGGTATTTAGCTGCCTCCCAGATGTTGTCGTTATCCGCAAGAAACTCGTTCCAGTGCTTCTTCTTTTGCTGCCTGATGGCACTATGATACTGCTTCGCAGCCCCTTTTGCCATCTCCTCCAGTTCCGTCCTGATTCTCCCTGCCCGTCTCTCGGTTCGAGAACGGTTCCTCCAGTACGTATATATTTGGCGAAGCTGTGTCAGATCCGTCGTCCACCATCGTTTGGCGTACGGCGATGGCTTGGCTTTTGGTGTCAGGGAGTGAACCGCCTCCGTAACCACCGACATCAACTTATCAGTCTTCTGTTGCACTGTGCCTTCCAATGGCGTTGTCTGCAGCGCGCCTGCAATTCTTGCGTTGATTTCTTTCCAAGGCGCATTCTTCAAGAGAAGTCGTTCCTGCTGTTTTGGTGCGGGGACCGAGATATCGAAGATCGTGTCAATCGCCCGATGATCCGAACCGTGTTCCGTCCCGTGTATCGCGCATTTGACGGTCAAGGCCGTCAACTCCTCCGAAGCCAGGGCCAAGTCGACCGTTGTTTCAAAGTCTCCGCCACTCCACGTCTTCGTTCCTCTGGGAAGCAAGCTGGTGAGACCAAGATCGTACATAAAGTCAATAATCTGGTCCGCTTCGCCCTGTCTTACTAACGAAACATCGTCTCCTCCCCATAGCTGGTCGTGCCGGTTGAAGTCTCCAACAACCACCACATCCACAACCCTGCCTGCATCTCTTCTCGTATCTATGATCACCTGGCGTAAGGCATCGCAGGTGTCTCGTAGAGCCTGAGCGTCTCCTCCTGGTACATAAACTGATACCACCAGGACCAGCCTCTCAGGGAGCCGTAAGACAGCTGCCGTCATGTCCGGTGATTCTATCGGTATCTGCTCCGCCTCCACATCCTTGTTCACCCACAACATGCTCCGAATCGCCCATCTGCTATCCCTCCAAATTGTAGGGACCATCTTGATCCATTTGGGGTGTCCCATGGGGACTGTAAGTAGTTTGCCGTCGATTTTCCGTGCCTGTGGTTCTTGGATCGCAATAACTGCAAAGTCTTGGAGTTGCTCGTCGTTCATTAGGCTCTCGTGTACCATATCCTGTTTTCGCACATTTAGTTGTATTACCTGAAACATCCTACTCATGCCGGGTAGGATAGAGTTTCGGGCAGCTTCTGCTGAACGCCTCATGCGGCCCGCTGCAGTGCGCACACTTGGGTATCTGCACCTGGCACTCACTGTGATGGTGGCCTTCAGCGGCGCACCTTGCACATACCCGATTCTTGCTGCACGAGAATGCCTTATGACCAAACTCTTGGCAATTATAGCATTGTTCCGGTCCGGTTCTCCGCTCGAATACACTAGTACATGCCGATTCACCTGCGACCAGAAAGTACCGTTCCTGCAAGAGTCTCCTGGCGTCGCTGTTTTTAGTAAGGTATACTACCATCGATCCATATGCCTTGGGGTTGATCTTTCGACTTAACCAGGCCACCTTGGCAATCTGGATTTCATTCTCCTGGCTCAAGGCTTCCATTGCTCCAGGGAGGACCTTACATTCCTGGTCGAAAACTGCCGTACGGTTCATGTTGTCAACTTTGACTGGGTACAGTTGGTCTCGAAGGACTCTTGCCCCTGGGGCCTTCTTAGCCTCGAGAATGGTCTTGATCTTCTGCATTTCTTCCTCGTTCCTACTAATGATCCTTAGGCGGTTGGCGTTCCGTCCATCTCTGGTTACTGCGACGCATCGCCAGCTAAGTTGATCGCTAGACGTTCGCATTTCCTGTTCAACGGTCTTGCGAATCATTGCCGGTGTAGCGTCTCCAATATGATCCTCGGGCACCCTGGATGTGTCCACTGTACAGAACACCGGTTCTGGAGTTGCCGATCGGACGGTAGATGGAGATTGGCTGGGAATACTGATGGGTGTCATTCTGGCCGCGTCTGCATATGTCCGGCCCGGCGATCGTGGTGCCTGAGCCTTGTTCAGTGTATCCAGCTGTAGTCGGGTCTGCTCCAGCTCGCCGCAAACCTGAGTAAGCTGCTCTCGGACTTGTGATAATTCTTGCGCCATCTGGGCCGTAGTCCTAGTAACTTCTTCAGCCATGCGGTCACTAAGTTTGGCAAACTCGAGCCGAAACTCCGCCTTCATCGATTCCATTCTCTTATTGAAATCCTGTTCTAAGAGTCGTTTCAGGCTCTGGGTCGCCTCGATCATGCTGCCAGCTGCCTTGGGCGTGGCCCGTTTCTTAGCTCGGGTATGACTCGGAGCTCCCTCACTGCTCTCCTCTTCCTGCCATTCCATATCACCTTTTTGCTGCTCGTTTTCCAACGCCCTCGCCGTTCTGGTCCTTTTACGCAGGGGACGATGATATCCCCCGCCCGGAACATCGGGTTCGCCTTCCATGACGACAATGACGTCTGACGCGGGGTTCGCAACAACAGACATCCGCCAAAGGCCTGAATCTCCGCCAAACGGCCACCAGGTATTTCAAAAGTTATAAAGAAGATAAATAATGAAATTTCGAGAGATTTCGAGTTTTTCCTAGTGAGGATCGAAGAAGAGTACAATCTGTCTTATGTATCAATAAGAAGGATTAAGTATGGGTGTCAAGGGGGTGAAGGTGGGTGCTTTGAGTTGACAGATTGAAAGTGAATCTCGGCCCGTAATTGCTTGATGGCACCGTGTGCACGGCCGGATTAACTCACGATCCGACCCAGGGCAGACGAATGATTCAGTTCACGAAAGTAGTCAATCTATTTATTTATTAACGCCCGGGCGGCTTAGCCGATTTATTGCTCTCGTCATCAGTGCTACACTGCGATAGCTACACTTTGGAAGGGTTCATTTCAGGGCATACGCATCGCCGCGAGTTCTCCGCTATGGGTTCTGCTCCGTTCTCATGCCAAGAGGAAACGAATAGAGATCGGAATCTGAATTACTCCGCCGACGCCAACTACATCGTTCCGCGCAGAGCTGGTCACCGCGATGCGTATGGCCCAGCCTGCTTCCGCCTCAGGTGGAAAATCTCCCATCATTGCGACGCATCACTCCGATGGCACCCGATGCCGTACGATCTGGTAACGACCCTTTCTCTGCTCGCTGACTACGTCGCGGTGCTATCCAATGGTTTGATACGGTCGCTGTCGCCGGTCGGTGAGGAAACCCATCGTATTATTAGATTTGCTCTCGGGATTTCGCTTTCTATTCCTTCCGTAACTGCAATGGTAGCCTGTGCGAGTCGAAAAGTTGTACGGTCTGTAGGTGCGTGATGATCCACAAGGGTGGTGTGATGTTACGGATTAATATTCGGGGCGCAATGTAGACAGCCTCTTGGCTTCGGAAGAAGTACGGCTACTCTGTCACGTACGACGAGGTCACCTGCAACCCCGCTCTGATTTTCCGCTGCTTTAGCTACGTTAACTTTCATCTTCGTTTCTTCTGCCATCCTATTGTTTGAGGATGCGCTAGGTATGTTCTTGCGGTGGTACCATTTCTTGTGTAAGATGGTTTGTTGAGAAGAGCGCCTGATAGCACTTATCCAACAGGACGTCATACCGCATCGACCTGATTCATCTTGGGCAGCGACGCATGCGTCATATAAAGCCCTCCAAACCGCTCCGCTTTCCCATCGCAGGCACCACCGCATCGCCTCAACGCCCGTTTAGAAATCAACCTCAGCAGAAATAGCCGGAAGAAAACGACCTTGATCATGGGGCAGTCTCCTAACCCTACCCTTAACTGCGCATTGACCCGTGAGTCTTCTATTTCTTGTAGATTCTTTGCTGACCATCTTCAGTTCTCCGGTAAATCGAAGTCGCCACCTTCCATGAACATAACTCGACATCGGAATCCACACCCGCGCGGTACCTTATAAGAATCCAGGACCTTCCGCTGTGATACCGATTTCGAGCATGACGAAGATTACAAAAGTAAAACTTGCGAGAACAACAGACGAAGAACTACTAGAAGAATGCAAGAATGAGGTACGAATAGAATCTTACAAGTGAGCGGATAAATGCTTAAGATTCTCCAAGATGCAGTGCGGTGATTGCGACATTACCTGGATAAATCCTCCGAAAGGTACTCGAATACAACCCCCCGCAAATACAGTGGTCGTCGTCGTCGATGTGCCTGAGAATAAGGGGGCAATCCGCGTTTTCAAAACCGGTACCGATAAGCACCTTGGAACTGTGGGAACGGAAGACGCTGGGTATATGGTTGTCGTTCCATGGGACAACAGTTGGTGGTTCAGGGTCTCCGGATCTCTCACTGTAGGATATATTGTGCTGGCAGAATAAAACTATCTACACTTTCGTACGCTGCATAGCAAAATGATTTGTGAGCTCGGGAGAGATGGGGACGATGACAAAGGAATTCGCTGCCTCTGCGTATGTGTCTATTAGGTAGACCTTGCCCACCTCCTCACCGGAATTCGCGATCATTCGAGCATCCTCCCAAGTGAGCTCGTAAGCGTCACCAGTGAATTGTGATGTCGCCGCCGCTGTGGCCCCGTGACCCGTACTTATTGGAGTGACAGATAAAGGAATTGCAGGGTCCTTGTGTTGCCACGCCATCGTGGTGAGTTCGTTACTTGCTCGAGAGTCTTGAAAGAATGTCAATACACTTCACACAGGATCTGCGCACGTTGCCTACATTTCAAGGTGTACGCATCGGCGATCTTCTGAAGATCACCTTGCACGAACTCCGTCTCCCGCTCTTTCATCTTGAAAGGCAGATCGACACGGGTGCGATCCTTCACTGAGGCAATGGCGGACACACCAAGTCCAACCGCGCACAGAACCACGCCTTTCCTCCCAAACACACTCTCAACTCGCTGAAGAAGGTCCAGATAGAGTAACCTGTTGGCCATGGCCTTTGAGCCGGGAGGCGGTCTACCTTTTGCCAAGAGGGCGAATGCATCGTCAACCCTTGTCTCCTCTGCTGGTTTAAGTTTCATGCGGTTCTTCACGACCTTAGAGGTGTCGATCAGCTTGTCAACGACATCGTCAACAGAGGCGAGTTTCCGCTGGGGCATTTTAATGGATGGAACAAGAACCAGCGTAAAGAGGGTGAATGGGCAACAAGTGATAGATTTGCACCTGAAAAGGTCGATAAAGGTCGGTAAAAGTAGAGATGGAATCAGAGCGGGTCCTCGGTCAAATGTTTTCCGGCCAACCCACTGCCGCGCCACCTAATACTCACGTGTCAAAACATTATTTGACAGAAGTATGTCCCCAAAAATACAATTTCGACCGTTTCAGACTAATTTCCGCCGACAAGCCTCATGGCCGCCCCACATCAGCAAGCGTGGCGCGTTGGCTCCGGTGCTTGGCATCTCCAAGTTTGAACAGTGGATTGGAGAGATCACAAAATATGTATGAACTCAATGATTACAGCAATGATGAACGAATACGACATGGTTCTCGCCTGGGTCTCGTGATGGTTTTGCATTGATACAGAGCAATCTGAGGCTATGCGGATTAGCCGCGACCTCGCCGTTTCGGCGTTGCTGCTGCTGCTATTGTTTGAGTCGAACCGGGCTAACGGGATGCTCCAGTACGGCAGCTATGCAGATCCATAATAAACCCCCGGCAGACAAGACAGGCCACCAGAACGAACAATACTGCTGTGTTGGCCTGGACTTGGCAAGTCATGTGGCCAAATTGAGTGAGGCTGATACGTTAGGCGCCACCCCTACTGGTAATCGTGCACGTTTCATGATGAACCACTTGAGTGATATCAGTGGACCCAGAACGACAAGGTCAAAAATGGTCGAAATTGGTCAAAAGGCATTGACAAGCGGTTGAATTCGGCTTTCTTCCTGAACCGAAGCTGCTGGGGGACCGTGCAACTTGTGGGAACCAGTCGATGCTTGATGAGGTCAGACTTTGAACGAGATAATCTCTCAGGCAAAAAAGGTCAAGAAAGGTGGGAAATGGTGGGAAACAGTCGAAAATGGTCGAAAAGGCCCGAAAGGGATTGATAAACAGCACAATTGGGCCCACTCCTCACATGAGGTGGACCTATTGATACTGCAGGTCAATTTCTGGCCGCATACGCAGGACCTTGCTTCGAAGGACAACCTGCCCCACCCGATCTGGTTGCATGACCGTAGTTCTGGTGGCTTGCAGAGTTGCGGCTGGTTGAACAACACACCATCGGTGAACGGCGATGAACCAACAGAAGGCCGCAGGCAATTGCGATTGACGAGGTCCCCTTTGGAGAACTGCCCCAGCAATCCTGTCGAAATGTGATTCTTGGTCCATCAACGCAGTCATAGAGGGCGTTTTCATTGCGATGTTCAAAATTTACATCTTCCCAACGCGTGAGATACTGGCAACATTCGGATATCAGGAACTATGCTCCAGAGCTCTCGGTTTTACGCTCTTGACCCGTCCGAGTTGTTGACCTCCTCATCGACCTTGCCTGTTTCAACTTCCGCCCCTTCGTCCTCCATTACCTTGGTTACATCGATCCCCTTACTTTTATCCTTCTTCGCTTCGACCTCTGTTCCCTCGTCTCCCTTCATTACATCGGTTGCAATGATGATTTTGTCGCTTGGGACTTTGCCTGAAGTTTGGCGTTCGCTTGACATAGCTGCGCTAGTAAAGTTAGCTTTGATCTTGATTTTCGACCTTGAGACTTACATTGTAGGTTCTGAGGATCACTTCTTTGGTATTAAATTGCTTAGGCTTAATGGGAACGAGCTCTCGGTCGTACAATGAAATCCATCATTCCTTTATAAGAGCCGAACTTGTGGCCTCAGCATGCAATGTCTCACTTATCCATCCACCTCGAAGACTGTGAGTGATGTACTGTGATTTCACCGGTGAGGCTGTAGTTGCCAACTCACTTACCTACCGATCCATGTCGCCTACCCCGTATTCATCCAGGATTGAGAACACTGATATCATCACGCAACTAGCTCAGGAGGCCAATGCCTTGTGTGTAGGGAGCGTGGATATTTGACCCATGCCTCAATAGGATGGGCTAATGCGGCCAGTTCGCCGGCCATCTTAATCAAAAGAGGCACCTTATTCACTTAGTGGAGTGGGAACACGCAATTAAGCCCCCAACAATGCCTCATTGTGATCAGGACGTGCATTAACTTGCGGACTAAAGCCCCTTTCCTAAGGGTGAATATGATATCTACGTCTTGGTGTTAATCTTTCCATGCATACTATGGACATACATGATGCGGCCTGTGTGGTGACTTCGACCCTGTTCGCCCCGGATTGCTGAAGTCGCGTAGACCACGGACGCGCATGATGTGAATGAGGCGTCTCGGTTCGAAAGAGAACCAGGGAGCCTCAGTAAGTCTGGTTGCAGGACCGTAGTTCAGTGGCTTGCAGAATTGCGGCCAGCTGAACAAGATACCTTTGATGGGCGGCGAAGTGCCAACAACAAGATTCCATTGGAGAAATCGCCGAGCACCCCTGCTCAAGTGATGTTCCTTAATAATAAAGCTTACACGGAGATTCGATTTCATAAGGGATAACTCAGTATGAGATGTTTACGCATCCTAGGAGCCCGACCCTGTCGCCATTGACAAACCCTATCGTAAAACCGCTGGAGATACCCAATGACGTCTAGAGAGGTGCGTGATGGTGAAGGGTGCGCGTGGAGATGCCCGGCCCTGGGCAAGGACTCGACGTATAATAATGCCTATCCGCTAGGAATAAGGGGAGCGTTTTCACACTAGTCAGCTCAAAGACCTAAACAGACTTGGTCATTATGACCTTTGTTAGCCCCGTACAACTCTCCCTCCTTCATTCAGCTTGGACAATATGCCTTCCACCTTTTCTGTGCCTTCTGATCCTTCCAAGGGTTGTTCAAAGGATGCTCAGCCCAATCTAGTACTTGCATATTCTCTTACTGCTTTCCTAAACGTAGACTTCGCATTCCTCAGGATAAGTACCACCAACTCCTCATCCATAAGAATGTCCTGCAACTTGGAGGTTCCCTTAATAACATGCACGCTCTTCTTGTCCCTCAAAACAACCATGGCCTTGTACATGCGTCTAGAGGCGCTCGGAACACCAATCCGGAAGTGACTTAACATCAAGCCTAATACAGTCCATGACTGGCGTCAGTCTACGTGATGACCCGCAGCCCAGTGCTCGGCTCGGTCGGTGGATGACACGTAGAACATCGGTGACGATCATCCGTGTTGGTTGCAGACAGTCGCTAGCGTGTACGAGTGCCATGAACGTGCATGATACGGGCCGCTCAACCAGCGACCTTGCCTCGCTGTGGGGTGTGGGGGTAGAACCTTTCAGCAGCCCGCTTTGAAAGCCCATCAGCTTGTCAGATGGAGGGTGGTTGGGAGCTTACTGAGTTTACAGTAACAGTTGCTCTCTTCGACATGCTGTGTGATACAAGTTGATCCGCAGCTGGGTTCATTGAAAAGCATAAGAATACCAGATGCTCCCCTCAAAGGAACGGCATGTTCACATTCACACTCAGCTTTCATTTTCAGCCCCAAAATTGCACGCTGCCACTCAATTGAACGCCGCATTGTCTTCCCTAACAACCAGGAAGCTCCCAACAATGATGCCACCCAGCAACACTAGCCCTCCTGTTGTCCAAGAGACGTCATTTCAACCAATGTCCATCTTGGACGTCTTCTTCCCCGGATTGAGCTATGCTTCCAACGCAGTTCAACAGCTTCTGGCCGGAGACTTGACCAGCTACGCTCACCTTATGTGCTTGCTTGGGTTGCTTGCCTTCCTCGGCAATTATACCCATAAGTTGAAGGCCTTTTTCGAAGATCATTTCAGTCAGTGGCTCTTGTTCTACTCGCAGAGGCTCCTCCTAACATTTGATAAGCATCCACAGTGTATGTACAGCGCTCTGACGAAACGTACGACATGGTTTTGGAGTGGATCTCCTCCCGAAGTCTCGACAACGCCGCTCGATCCTCCATTGCACGAGTGAAGAAGCAAAGAGGCCAGGAGGATCATGTAGACAAGGTCAAGAAAGCGCTCAGCTTCTCGCCTTGGAATGGCAGCTTCATCTTCCGTTACAAGAACACCTTCCTTTCATATCGGACCACGCTCAGGGACACCGGCTTTCACAAAGAGGAACAAATCTCTGTTACCTGTCTAGGCCGATCCTCCCAGGCATTGAAGACTTTCTTGAACGAGTGTCGAGACGAATATCTTAGTCTTATCAAGAACAAGACGTCTGTTTTTCGGCACCGAAGGGATCACTGGGAGCGCGCGACAACGGTAGCCGCTAGGCCGCTGTCGACCGTCATCTTAAGTGACGTCCAAAAGCAATCGTTCATCAAAGACGTTGAGACTTTCCTTAGCCCACGAACTCGACAATGGAACTCTACGCGATCCATGCCTTATAGACGAGGCTACCTATTTTACGGTCCTCCTGGCACAGGAAAGTCTAGCTTGAGCTTGTCCGTCGCTAGTCGTTTTGATCTAGACATCTACGTCGTTAGCATATCAACCCTCAACAACCAAACTCTTGAGGATCTGTTTGCCAAACTTCCCCCGCACTGCGTCGTCTTGCTGGAGGATATTGATGCCGCTGGTCTAACACATTCTCGCGACGCAGGTGGCGAGAAACTTTGTGAGAGTGGTAAACTCACGGACACGAAATCATTGACGCTAGAAGGGCTGCTCAATGTGATAGACGGGGTTGGGTCCCAAGAGGGTCGGCTGCTCATCATGACAACCAACCATATCGAGAAGTTGGATGCGGCGCTCATTCGACCTGGTCGTATTGATCAGGAGGTTAAATTCCAACTAGTCGACTGGGACTTGTCCACCCAAATATACCGCTTCGTGTTTGAGGAGGTAGATGAAGCTGAATCGAACCCAGAGAAGCGAGCTAATGATCAAGCGATGGTTGAACGACTTGCGGATGAATTTGCCGCTAAGGTGCCAGAGCACGAGTTCAGTCCGGCCGAGATCTTGTCCTTCCTCATACAGTACAGGGACTCTCCCGGTTGTGCGCTGGAGAATATCGAGGAGTGGGTAGCGCGCACTTCGCAGGAGAAGAGGAGCAAAAGGGCTGGTTCTTGTGATGACGCCATGTCCAGGAGGGAGAAAGACCACCCCCCCGGTGGCCATTTCCACTGGTTTTGGAACTTTTGGGCCTCTCGCGGTTGAAGAAGATTTTTTGAGCGCGTAGTACCTGTAGTTAGTCTACATACATTTGGTGAAGCCTTAGAAATCAAATAGTCAGTATGTCTGTTTCTCAAATGGTGAATGTAACCGAGGATCCATCAGCTAACCGTTAAGTGTATAGCCTGAGTAGCCAATCCGTAGACGTAGCTGCGGCAAGTTCGGTTAGCCAGGATTCAAGGGAGGGGAGAAAGGAGAGGGTCTGATCATCAGACTGGAGAATACCGTGGCTCCCGTGAACACCTCTACCTGATCCGACTCCTGAGATTAGCACTTCATGGAGGGGTGGAGGTACCAACCTTCTCGTGTTGGCCTATAAGCGCCATTTAATATGAGCTGCCCAATGTGGCGAGACGCATCCATCACTGCTGATCTTTGAAATTGTAAACATAAGTAGGACCCAGAACCAGCTTATCATCGTCTTTCCTACACCAGCCACGATCGATTCTTACCATCTATCTTCATCTATCTTATTCCAACATGGATCATCTTTCCCAACGTTATCAGATCACTGATGTCTGTCTACTCTCTGCTCTTTCCACATTCTCTGTTTGTCTTTTCGTTTTCATGAAATTCAAAGCCATGTGGTCGAGGGAGAACTACTTAAAGGCCATCATGATAGTCTGGGCCGTACTAGAGATGGCTAGCTTAATCATGTTCTCTCTCGTGATGTTCGGAAAGCTTCGCTTCGCCTGGTTTCCCGAAAAATCCGTGCACAATCTCTTGGGGATAGTCTCCCTCTGGGGGATCGCCATGATTCAAGTAAGTCAAAGTCTTTCACTTGTGTTGTTACTTCTCTAAGATTAAAAATAGATCACAGCAATTATACATCCATTTTCTATAGGAATTGGAACAGAGGCATGGTGGAAATGGACGGCAATCGTCGAGTGTGTCGAAGTCGGCCTGGTTGTTGCCCTCACAGTCTTTCTTCGAGGCAAACTTCGCATTGAACTTGCGTATGTCGCACCAGTTACTTCTCAGTTTTCAACCATCGCAGTAACCGCCTACGCCGCTCGTCGAATGGATCCAAAGAAGGCACCCAGACACAGGATCGTCCATTCCATGAACACTGGCTTGGCCGTGGTCGCGTTCTCAACCACAGTGCTTATACTTTCGGCAACCCAAAAATTACCAACTCTGGTATTCATACAAGGCTGTTTATATACAATCAGCTCTATAGATGGATATAGACTTCCTGAACGCTCGCGGCTAAGCTATTCTCAAATGGCTGGACAGTCAGACATCGCCTTGACTTCACATCGCGAGCCAGGCTCGAGCCCGTCTCTCGCCGACAGCTTGTGTCAACAAACTCCCGCTGCTGTTCATTTCCTGGCTTAGCCTTGAGTTTCCCTTTGCCACAACTTTAAGCGCTTTAGCGCGTTCTGAAGGAGTTCAAGCGAAATATCAAGCCAGGCAGACAGACATACCGCGCTGTGATAATGATGTCGGAGAGTGATCGGGGCCTAGAACGGACTCGGTCCCTGAAAAGATTTGGCCAACGATGGAGGCTCAGAATCGGAATGGCCCCTCTTTTCCACCTTAGGATGAGCTTACGAAAGACAAAGCAGAGGATACAAGTAGCGAATGGTCAAGACAATGGTGTAAATTACATGAGCCCCTCGATGCAGCAAACATTTAGGCATTCGTGAAGGGAGGACAATCGGCACGAAGGGCTTCGGGGTAGTTCAGCGGTGCTGCTCAACGGAAGTGCTGCCCCACCCTAAACGCCCGTTTCACCCGGAAGAGCTGAGCCACCTGAAAGTGCCACCCCGTCCAAAAGCGACATTCACCTACCGTGCCATTTGGAAGTGCCACTGCCGCCGCCCTTAAGCCCGGCATTGCAAGGATACACGAAGCGTTGTCCAATCCAGAAGCGCCACGGTCGCCCTGGGCCCTGATCCTATTCGTCATCAACGGAGGCCCTGAGGTTCTCCGCGTACAATTGACTTCCTAGGAAGTCGAGACGAAGTGAAATGGGCTGCGAAGCGGTGGCGGGTCGGACAAAGCTGCTCCTTCTCGATCTCTTAAGCCCGGCTCCGCGTTGTTGTCGCAGAAAAAAAAAGGGTGGGTTCAAGAAAACAGGAAACTTAACTGATTCAACAATGTACTGACGAATTGCGAAATGGCGGCTTCCTCATCGTTGCAATCGATGAGTAATATCGTTTTATCTGGTGTTTTTAGTTTTGGAATTTTTCATCATGGCGGGCGTCATCGTCGCGATGGGGAACTCAAAAGGTTTACGGCAGTGGTCTAGGTTAAGCGTCGATGACAGATGCAATCAATTTGAGCATGCGCATTGGATAGTATGGAGCAGCGTTCCGTATCAGGAGTCCTTTCTCTTTTTGTTTGACGCCTTGACGAACTGGGAAGAGTTAATTTTCTTCCATTACTGTAGCTTGGAGTGGAGGGGTTGAGCATAGCCGTTAACGGGGCTTGGAGTGTTATGTGGGCTGCGCCAAGTAGCCATCTGCTGGAAGGCGTATTTTAATTTAGCGGTTCAGTGGGCTCTGACGCCCCGGTCGGCGCCCGGCATCTCTTAATATAAGCCTACGACTTAAATTAACGACCATGTGTAGCAAGGTCTGCTGACGCTCTCAGGTGATAAAAGCCGAGACTCCCAAGGCAAGGCAGCATACACTTAAAAGGCGCAATCAGTTTCGTCTTTTGTACACTTTGGTCGGCCGGCACCGTCGGTGATTTTGTTGCTGCCTTTATCAACATCTTCAATCACCTTTTCGCACTGTCAAAACTTCCATCATGAATCCGAAGAAGGACGAATCAACGATGGGCCCTGATCCTCCGGATTTCCTCCATGGTAATCAACTTCCCAAATCTCAAGCGACTGCTCCGACAAACTTGGAGACGGCGGCGAGCGTTTTGTTTCCGGGTTTGCTTTCGGGTTCAGTTGATATCGCGCATCTCGCGCAAAACTTAATAGATGAAAATGGCATTCGTTTTTTTATCCTTCACAGCCAGGACATCAGCAAATTTTGGATTTCATTACTGCGCAAGACATATTTACCAGATGGCATCACGCACAATCACGTCCTGGTGACAAAGGTGTTGAAAACCGTCGAAGATATGATCACAAGTAGCGGAATTGAGCGTCATTTCGTGAGACTCGTCTGGATTCGATTGACGAACATATTGGATCGTTTCGATGAGGTGATCAAAACTGATAGGCGGGCTTGCCGCTTAGGCAAAGACGTTGGCCACCGGGATGCTAGCATTGCCATCAAAATACACCAAAAGAGCATTTCAGCTCAAAGGTCAGAAATCAGCTGGCGTGGGCGTATTGCTAAGCGTTGGATTCTTTTGACGAACGGATCTCTGTTTCTGGCCACCGCTTACTCAAGCAGAGCCGAGACTCTTGTGTACGTACCATTAAGACGCTGGAGATTATCGCTGTTGCGCAATTCAGGAGAGACCTATCTGTTAGTACAGAAACGTTGAAGATGCTTGCCGCCGAAGTTATGCGAATAGCTCCTCTTGCCTTGATCCAAGTATCGGAGAATTTAGAGAAGCTTGGAACGCTAGCGGGCAGTGGAGAGTACCATGTGGATGAGCTTGCGGCGCTTTTTCCACAACTTAAGATTCAGGATGTAACGTGCTCCACAAGCGAGTGTCCCATACAAGCGAGTGTCCCAAAAATCTCAACCTTTAAAACTAACTTGAAGATTAAAATACAATAAAGCACTTAATCAATTGAATTTAATTACTATCCTCTTCTCCAGATATATAAACAACAATTTGACATGTTCTTCTGTTATGACCGGCCTTGCCGCATATTCCACAGCGGCCTTCCTTCAGTCGCGCCGACCCGCCTCGACCACCACTTCTCGACGATTCAGCCTGTACCTGTATATCAACATCCATTTGATCAATTGCTTCCCTTCCCTCATCTACAGTCATCTTTCCTCCATTACGTAGGCGAGTTTTTTTTGCTCTACGCCGCTTGCTAAGGGTCTCATTTGACTGTCGAAGGATTTGGTTCTCAGACCTTAATAATGCCATTTGATGCATTATTGCCTTTGTTCCCTTAGAAAATGACTTAAGTGCCTCTAGAATAGAGGCTGGAGAGCTGCTCTAATGCCTTCTGATTCGTCTTTCGAGGTATTCAGACTGAGAGCTAGCCTCAAGGACTGTCTTTGGGGTCTTTGAGACCCAAGGGTCAGGGAGGCTTGCCTCCTCCTCAACAGGCGTTGGAGTCCGTAACTGTATATCAAGCTTTGATATAATACTTTCGGGGTCTAATGGAACAAGCCCGGCTCCTCTGAAACCCCCCTTGATATTGCTTTTCGTTATAGTGGCCTGGTAGGCGGCGTAAAAGGCTAGGAAGAACTCGGTCTTCGAAATGTGGGTGATGGAGCATCTGATCAAATGCTCAATCTCTCGACCGTATGCCTTTTTCAGCGGCCCAAAGCACCCAACATCAAGAGGCTGGAGCAGATGAGACGAATGAGGCGGCATACAAAGTGTGATAATCTTATTTTCCTCGCAATACTTCTCGAAGTCGACTGAATGGTGACTTTCATGCCCGTCGAGGATCAAAAGACGATACCGACCATTTGATCGGATGCTTGTATGCCGATTAAAATGCTTTAGCCACTCGAGACCCGTCTTGTTATCAGTCCAGCCATTATGAGTCGTGGCAATAGCCCAATCGCCCGGGAGGTTGCTTTCCTGGTACCAGTTCGCGAGGTGATATTGGCCTGCAACCACGATGAACGGCTGGATCGCCCAGCCTTCCGCATTTATCGCCTGGATGACTGTAACCCATTCTCGGTTTCCAGGCTGGACTGATTTCGGTCTTCCACGCCTCTCTGCGCCTGTAATAACCATTCCGCTTGCGATCATACCCATCATAAAGCCAGTCTCATCAAAGTTGTAGATATCAGCTAGTGTGATACCATACTTTGCGATTGTGTTCGCTACGAGCGCGAACCAATCGCGAATAACAGTCGGGTCTTCGCATTTAGCCCTCTGATAGTCATACTTGCGAAAGAAACGCGTCTTAAGCTCTGCATGCCGCTTGACGAAGTTTGAAGCCCAGTTCTTGCCAACGGGTAATGCGTTGCGGTCAGCAAGCAGTCGATTAGCCATTTCTTCAACACCACGCAGTCGCGGGGGAAACCCTCGCGAATCTAGGTCGAGGATGAATTGAACAATGATCCGTTCCTCTAGATCAGATAGCTTGCGTGATTTGGGGATAGTATCGCGTTGAGACTGTATGCCTCTCTGACGGCGACCTAGCTTCTTATGACAGATTTGGTATATTGATGCGGCGCGTCGGATACGTAATTTTGGGTCATTTTGAAGGGCACGAAGAGCAAGAAGAATATTTGCCTCATCATTTGTTTGAGACATCTTTGGTGGTTAAGAATCAATTGATCAATTGAAAATAGGAGAGGTTGAGGGATTTTTGGGACACTCGCTTGTATGGGACACTCGCTTGTATGGGATACTCGCTTGTGGAGCACGTTAGTGGAATTTGCCTAAGAATATACATGGCTGAATAAGGGAGAGAGTATATAGCTGAAACCAATGTCTGGGCGGCGATGCGACAGATAAGATCAGAAATGTATGGAAAATGGGATATCAGAGATGTCAAGGGAGGTCTAGAGGGTGTGGGATTTAGAGGTAGGAGATGGAATATGTCTGGGGGTGTGGGAGATGAGATGTCCAGGGGTTTCGGGATGGAAGATGCATCGGGGTGTGGGAGATGAGAGATGTCTAGGGGTATGGGAGGTTTTTGGTCCAGAGGATATGGATGTCCGGGGGTGTGGGAGATGAGATGTCCAGGGGTTACGGGATGGAAGATGCATCGGGGTGTGGGAGACGAGAGATGTCGGGGGGCATGGGAGTGAAAGATGCCTGGGATAAACTTGAAGTCCAGCAATCATTTGTTCATAGCGTGGAAATATCTATAGTGACGTCCAAATGCATCGTGCCACGACAATTTAGTTATCTACATATGGCATTTTCCCTCGGTCTTTGATTAGGTCACATCTGTTAAAACAGAGGATAGCACGACAGATTTTATACTAGTTTCCAGCTTAAATTTAATAAGCTCTTTTTAACCCAAATCTTTATTCTAGGGCTTGTTTAAACCTTAACAGCTTAATTTTAACGGTAATAGAATTTGTACTTTTACTTAAGACGTTCGCGGTGCCTTTCTCCCAGAGACACAGCCACGATGAAGAAGAAAACGTTTCTCGTTATTGCACTTTTATTCTTAGCTGGCCATGTGGCATTGCGCTATTCTGGTGGTGCGGGGATCAAGTTTAGGGATGAAGCAGTGGAGGGGATGAAGCACAGCCAGGCCAAGCGTCAACGTTTTAGTACGTTATTAAACATACAATCAACCCGCCGCCGAGAAGCGTCCACGACTTCACGCGCACGCACCCGACTTCCTAGGAAGTCAAGACTGACGACGGAAGTCTGAGAGCGGTAGCAGATTAGATACAGCCGCTACTTCAGCTGTTCACCTTCCCCAATCTCACAATCCTAAACTCCATCTTATCCGGTCGCATGCTTGGATGCCCACGACAGGACGTCATAGTATGCAAGTTCTCCCTTCGTTGATCCGTATTACTTCCCATCGCTGAGCCAGTTTTGTAGCTGTTGAAGATGTCATACCCGTGTTCTCTGGTGACGTGGCTTTGGAAAGCCTCGGAACTTCTGAATTTGATCTTTTTGCTTGTACAGTTAGGGTCGGGACACAGAAACGAATGACCACGTAGCGTTCGGAGATGATGAGATACTAGTTGGTCTCGTGCTCGATAAATTGAGCAAAACTTGCGAAGCCGTTCGTTAATAGACCTCTTTTCATCCCAGAAGCAGAAGAAACACTGATCCTTGCCACACTCCGTAGGAAACTTGACTGGCTTGTCGATTGTGACCTTGACTGGTCGAGGCTCTCTCATTTTCCCTAGCGTAACTAGAGCATGAACACTGCAGATACGATGTTTCAACATCATCTCATCGTCTAAGTTTGCTCGATCGGCGCAAATCAACTCAGCAACCATCTTTCTTTCCTTCAGGCTGTACGAAGGTTGTGGCCGCCAGCTCCCTTGGCCAAGGTCGAGGAATTTCTCCCCTTTCAGTTGAGCGTTGATCTCCAGTGTATTGATCGTGTTGAAGAAGTTTTCTCTCGTCCTGGTCGTGGCTAGCTTGCGAATGTACGACCTGGCTGATCGTACTTGGTTATCCGCCTCGTGATACATCTCATAAAGTTTGGTCTCCTTTTGCTGAGCATCCCTGATGGTGCCTGACTCGCGACGAACCTCTTCGCTAAGCATGTCGCGGAGATTTATGAGTTTGGAAAGTCCTGGATCTGTCTTGAGCTTGTCCAGTTCCTCGGGGCTGGCAGTTGTGGGAGCCCTTGGATCGACGAACCGACTCATATGACTTGCTGCCTTCATTAAGGCCGACTCTGACGGACGACCGAGGAAAGCAGCTGTCAAGTCCAACTGAACCCACTGATTAATGTCCGCTTGATAGGTCGCCGCACTTATATTGCACATCACCTGTTGGAGTTGTCCTTGCGTTCCAGCAGCTGCTTGAATTAGCCAAAGACAGATATCTCATATCAACGAACACTGCGGACTCACCTTCTACTGCTTCCCCAGAGCCTCTCCGGATAGTATACGGGCTGAGGATCTGCAGGAAGCCAGTCACGAGACCCAGCCTTTGAAGGTAGTAAAGGTATGTGTGGTAGCGAAGCGCCTCGGTATCAGATGTGCGAATCGTGCCATCATTCATGCGGACGGGTTGTCGGAAGATTGGAGTATTTAGGATGTCCTCTTTCCAGTCGAACTCGACCGACCGTCGCGGTGGTCTAACGCGAATGCGGTAGAAGTCCTCTACGGAAGTGATGCCCGCGTCAAATGCCTCATCGAGCATCGCGATTGCGAGCATGAGGATCAAGGCGTCAAACAAAAGATCATCAACTTCATAAAAGAGAAAGGTCTTCCTGTTTAGATGTCAGTCTGAGCGATCTTAGCATAGTCTACTCAACTCACGGGTTTTCCCTCCGCTCCCATCCCTTCGTGTACCTAAGGGTAACCTCCATGGCTGGCAGGTCCCGTTTTCCGTCTGGGCCTTTGAGGAGGAATAGTTTAACGTCTCTATAAGAAATCGTCTTGAAGTCATCCACTTCAGGATCCCATTCAGCATGTTCCCATCCCGCTGCGTCTTCGTTCTCCCATCCAAAGTAATGATTTCGAATCTTTGCTTTACTGAGTGGCTTATACACTAGAACACGGGGCCTCGTAGCGGTATAAGCCTGGAGGAGAATCAAAAGTGCCAGCTGTATTCTTTGGCGTTCATCGGGAAAGACTGAGCTATCGTGTACCCAGAGATGATGCAGGACAAGGTACACATCATCCACTTCATGACAGGCTTTTCCCTCACAGACGTGTTAAGTTCATATCTTATCGTGAGGTATCCGTTGATATACTGGACGTAAGATGTTAGAGACTTTCTCCTAGAGGTAATGGGGGATTGATCTGAACTAACATCATTGATTTCCTCGTTCGCCATCTTGTCAAATCCGTGGCCGACGGACTTCCGATATACCTGGAAGAGTATCCTCTCGTAGGCGCGAACAGAGCTCTGCTTACGAACTCTCTTATATGTATCCAGCATCCATTCCAGGAATGTCATGATGTCTGCTTTCGTCGCTCCTTTGAGATGGGCTACCGGGATGGTAGAAATGTGATCGCAATGCCTGATGGAGATTAGCTTTCATGCGGGTGATGATTTGATTCTCCCGAACCTTTCCCACTTCAGCTTCACCCCATGCATGTTGATTTTCGTGTTGTCGGCGTGTCTTTTCTTCACAGTGCCATTTTCCGTAAGCTGTTGTCGTTTCTTTCGATAATACTCGAGCGGGTGCTGAACCCTCAAGGACTGTTTCTGTACCGCCATGATTTCTCAGCCAGATAGTGAGATAGCGGATGCTGCCCGAGGAAGGAAAAAGGAAAGGAAAACAAAAAAGAGCGAACAATAGTTGCTGAGACATGATGTGAAATAACCGAAAGATGACTTGATCATTTATCACGAGTAACAATCTCAATCACAGGCGCCTACTGAGTGTTAAAGGGGATAGTTTTATTGGGGTTGCCTCACGTGATGACCACACTGCAGAATAGGCTCCCCGCCTT
Source organism: Thelonectria olida (assembly GCA_020736575.1). NCBI lineage: Eukaryota > Fungi > Ascomycota > Sordariomycetes > Hypocreales > Nectriaceae > Thelonectria > Thelonectria olida. Next base: position 70,712 of record JAGPYM010000077.1, read on the forward strand.
GGAGGGCTTACTGAGGGGTTCTTCCCCTCCTGCAACTGCCTCATGGGAGTCAATTGCTCGCCTCTGCAAGTAGCTCGTCATCTCTCACGCAGTCAAGACTCGATTCTTCCCTCCCACCTTCCCTCTGTATATAGAACCACTGCAATATACAGACACTTGCCTCCCTACAGGGGAGCGCGGACGGGGCTCTCTCTGACGCTACGGTTTAACGCGTTTACGCATAAGACCACAGCGACAGGTGACCCGTTACGGCCAAACCACATACACTCTGTCCCTCTTGACTGCGCGAGGTCACCAATAAAATAAGGCAATTACTACGTGGGCATCACACTTTGCTACGCGGGCCTCAAGTTTACGTGGGCATCATATTTTACGTACTCTTATTGGCTTAAAAAATCCTCGACCCACGAGTACAAGCCCCACGAAGGCGATAAAGCTTATCTACTAACAACCAGCCAAACTCCTCAAAGATCATTTACGAGTAGCAATGGGAGCCAGAAATATTACGGCGGCAGGGAATTTATTCTTCCCGGACGACCAATTCACGGCTTTTTGTCGCTATAACACTCGTTATAATCGTCTTGCGTTTAAATTTAACCAGTTGCTTCTCTCATTCTCTAACTACAATGCAATCTCCCTCTCTACTTACTAAATGCAAGGCTTGTTGTTCTTCAGTATCTCTATCTATCCTCCTCCAGATGTCAGCCACACCCCTTCTCCCTGTTCCTAGAGGATTATCCCCTAGTTCCCGGGCGACGGAGTCTTCGTGTCCCCTCAACCTCAACGCGACGAATATCCCTTTCTACATTCCTTCCTTTCTTCATTCCTTTGTACATGGGATTGGCCAACGAGAGGGGTACATTGGCAGAACTCGCAAAACACGGACCGCACTAACAGAAGAGGTCACGAAACGGGTTTAAACAGTCATGAATCACGTTACTTGGCTTGGTTGGTTGTGATTGGTTGATTACGTAACAACCAATGAATGAACGGGAGCCAATGAATGAAATTTATTACGCCCGGGAGGACCAAGCCTCATAGGGCCATGACGCTAACCTATTTTCAGTTCCAACGATTGATCGAGATCACCCAGAAGCCCCACATTCTTCCTCGTCCACTGATTGGTCTCGCCTCGCTTGACTCTGATGTGACAGGCCTGCTTGAAGGCCAATTTCTCCAAGTGTTCAGCATCCTATCTTCAGCAGCTGAAGCATGGTCTGCCAACTTGAGGCTGTTTGATGTTAGTATCGCCAGATTTGGCCGCTAAATGTGGTTAGTTAGTAGGTTATACAGTCTGGTTTGCATCAAGTCTCCTCGTGTCCATGGCGAACTTAATCGCCGCCCGCACCGCCTGTAGGTTAGGTGTCCATTTAGGTCCATCCGATGCTGCCTTTCCGCCCAAAAAGAACGAGAGGTTTCCCATCATTGTTTGTCCAACTTGTCGCATGCCTTCTCGCTGTGTGTCCCATTTCGTACACCGGAATAGAAAATGTTCCATCGTTTCTGCTGCTTGTCCACAGGTGCACATGTCCGATTCTGCTGCTCCAATCCTGTGCAGGTAGCTGTTGATCCTAGCCATCCCCGTGCGGAGCTGGGAGAGCATGTCTGCTTCGCGTCTCTTCAGTCCATCATACAGGGAGCGTGTGTGTGTACCTGGTAACGCTTTGTCGATTCGCTTCGCGTACTTTCCGACCCCATCGGGCAGGGTCTTCTGCTGCTGTTGCTGTGCGATCGCTAGTCTCATCCGTGTGGAACGCGCTTGGTATGTTGGTTTCTCCGGTCTCTGTCTTCCTCGTGCGGCTCTTCGCGCTTCCGTCTTTGCCTCGCTGCCCATTGGGAAGTCCTGATCTCCGGCTGGTACCCACAGCATTTTGACGATGTTGCCACTCTTCTGGAGTCGTTCGGCATGCCTATGGATCTCCTGGACGGTACATTGTCCCGACTGCTGTTGCGGCCGCGCGATCACTTGCAGTGCTGATCGGCTGCTCGTCATAACAGTCAACTGTCGATGTTGAAGTCCATCCGGCATGCATCTCAGCGCCGTCGCTATAGCTTCCAGCTCTGCCGTGTACACGTTCTGGTCGTCTCTGGAACCGATCATAATCGAGTACCTGGCCACCACCTCGCCCGGTCTGTTGCTCAGAGTATCACGGACGATGCCGCTCATGCCTACCCTTCCTGCCTTCTCAGAGGCACTGGTTGCCACCAGGATGCCCTCCATCCTGTTGGCGGTTTCTGTCGCCATATCTCGGTCGAGGTCGTACCCGATGGGCAGGCGGCTGTGCCATGGTGGTAGTGTGTATGCCTGGATTGTTTCCATTCGTTCAGCTGCGTTCCCTCCTTGTGCCAGCGCGAGTTTCTTCATCGGAGACAAGTATCTCCGGCTGCTTGACATCTTGAGACCCGCGAGTGGGTGCGTCTTTGGTAGGGTGTGCAGGTTGATCCAGAGCCTAGTGCCGGCTCGGGCATGCCGTTCCCTTATCATGGGGATGCTTGCCTCTGCTTCTAACACCGCCGTTGCTGCCGTTCGGAAGGCGCCGGTGATCGCTTGCGCCCCTACTTTCTGTGCTCTGTTCAGCCAACTCAGTTCTCTTATCCCGCACGCATGCGCCCACACGGTGGAGGCGTAGTCCATGGTTGGTGCCACTGTAGCCGTGAAGAGCTGCCTTGCTGTCCGAGGTGATAGCATCTTGAGCCTCCTCAGGCACATGGCGGCCGCCAAGCCCTTGGCTGCTGCTCTGGCCATGTGTTCCTTGTACCGTAGCTTCGCATCCATCACCACTCCCAGGATCTTGGCGCTTGGTGTCGGTCTGACCTCTCTTCCTTTGATCACGAATGGCGTGTCGCTGGTGCGCTCGGCATTGCGCGTGAAGTGTATGATGGTTGTCTTGTCGCCTTCGAATGTTGCACCGCTCCGTCTTTCCCATTCCAGTGCCTTGTCTATGATGGCTTGAATGCCCGCTCTGTTTGTCTCCGCCGTTGGCCCCGTCACCCAGGCCGAGTAGTCGTCGACGAATGCCATCGAGCCGCCCGTTGAGTTGATCCTACTCTGTACCAGATCCGCGTTGAAAAACAGGAACAGCACCAGCGACAGCGGCGACCCCTGCGGAAGGCCCGCTTGGGGTAGCGGCTGTCGCTCCGACGTGTAGTCGTTCACTACGATGCTCGCTGTGCGATTTGAGCAGAAAGCATCGATCCATTTGACTAGCCACCGTGGTATGCCTCTGGCCTCCAGTCTTTGCAGAAGTCGATCCTTGAATACGCCGTTGTATGCGCCTTTCACATCGAAGCTGATCAGACTAACCACCTTGCGGTTTCTCCACGCCCTGTAGATCTGTTCCTGCAGGAGCAGCAGTGCCTGTTCCGTCGACCTCCGTTTTCTTGCTCCAAAGTGGTTTGTGGGTAGGAGTCCGAACGTCTCGACGGCGTACGAAATCCTGTCCGCCACGACGGCCTCGAGAATCTTACCCAGCGTCGGCAGTAGTGAGATGGGTCGCCATGTCTTGGCGATCGCGTAGTCGCCCTTGTCTGGTTTCTTGAGCGGGATGATCTTGGCGCTTCTCCACTGGTCCGGCAGTACTCCATCTATCAATGACGTTCGGAATAAGTGTAATACCCGGTCTTGGACCACTGGCCAAAGTTGTTTCCATACCATCGCCGGTAAGCCGTCTTCCCCGGGTGCTTTCCATGCTTTGGCCTCCATGACTTTCTGCTCCACCTCGTCCAGGGTTATGTTCGGCATGTCCACCTCCATCCGGCGGGGACGGGTCCCTTCATCTTCGATGACGGCCGGCAGTGGTGGGAAGAAAGCGCTAAGCAGCTCCTCTGCCTGCTCTGCCTTGTCCTTTGTCTTTGTTCCATCCGGCCTCTTGAGCGGTGGGATCTTGTCGCTCATGGCATCGCCTCCGGGCTTGAGGTATCTTGCCGACTGCCAAATACTGGCTCCGTCCGCGAGAAAGTCATCCCAGTGTGCCTTCTTCTGTTTCCTGATCGCGTCATGGTATTCTTTGCCTGCTTCTTTGGCTCTCTTTTCCAGATCTGGTGACCGTTGACCTCTTCGACGTCGTGATCTCGCCTGGTTCCTCCAGTACGTGTACGCCCGTCGAAGCCGGGTTAGGTCTGTTGTCCACCACCGCCTCGCGTACGGGGATGGCTTTGCTAGTGGCACGAGCTTGTCGGTTGCTTCGAGCACAACTCCCATGAGCATGTCCGTTTGGGTCTGCACGTCTTCATCCCATGGCAGCCATCGAAGCCTTTCCTCCACTCTTTCTCTGATCGCTGTCCACGGTGCATTCTTGAACAGTCGTCGTTCGCTGGCCCTCCTTTCTGGCACGCTGAGGTCGAACTCGGTTCGGATTGCTCTGTGGTCTGAACCATGTTCCGTTGGGTGGATCCCGCATGCTACCATCTCCTCAGCCAACTCGGCCGACGCCAGTATCAAGTCTATCGTACTTGAGTGCTCCGAGTTCTCCCACGTCTTCGTTCCCCGGGGGAGAAGGCTGAGCAAGCTGTGCTCCTCCATGAGACTGATAATCGGCTCTGCCTCGCCTTGTCTCCTGCCTGTCACGTCTTCTCCTCCCCATAGGTGGTCGTGGCGATTGAAGTCGCCCGCTAGTATCACATCCGTTCTTCTCCCTGTTGCGTTGCGGAATGTCGTCACTTGGGTATGCAGCGTCTCCATTGTGGCAAGCAGCATCTCCTCGTTTTTCCCCTCCACATACACCGAGATCACCAGCACATCCCTATCGGGGAATCGCAGCACCGCCCCCGTTAGGTCTGCTGATGGTATTGGGATCTGTTCCGCCTCTATGTCTCGTCGAATCCATAGCATGCTACGGATTGGCCACTGCGCATCATGCGTCTGCGTCGGTATCATCTTGGTCCAGTTGCTATGGCTATTCGGTGTCGTCACCACCGCACCTTCAATGGTTCGTGCGTATGGTTCGGCAACAGCCAGCACTGCGTACTGCTGAAGGTCCTGGTCGTTCATCATGCTTAGTTGGACCACATCTCTCTTTCGTACGTTGAGTTGGAATATTTGCAGTTTAGTATGCACCGCCCTGTCCATTCCGTGCCCGGCAGTTTCGGCTGAACGCTTCGTGCGGCCCTCCGCAGGTAGCACATGATGGCTCTGTTACTTGGCATTGCCTGTGCTGGTGTCCTTGCTGCGCACACCTTCCGCATACCTGTTCTTTCTTGCATGCGAATGCTTTGTGGCCAATGTTCCAGCACTTGTAGCACTGAACTGGTCCTTGACGCCGCTCAAAGACGTTGGTGTTGGCCGACTCCCCGGCCAGGTGAAAGTATCCCTCCTCGAGGAGTCGCTTCGCATCGTTTCCTTTCGTCACGTAGATCACCATTGACCCGTACGTCTTTCCGTTCTCCCTATCGCTGAGCCAGTGGATCTTGGTGATCGTCACCTCGTTCTCCCTGCCCAGTGCCTCGACCGCTCCTGGCAGTATATTGCCGTCCGAGTCCAGTACTGCCGTACGGTTCGCACCGTCTACCTTGACCGGGTAGAGTTGGTCCCTGAGTACTCTCGCACCCTTGACCGCCGTCCTCTCGGCTGTCTCCTTGACGAGCTGCATCTCCGCCTCATCTCTACAGATCACCTTGATGCGGTCTGTGTTCCTCGCGTCCTTCACCACGGCTGCGCACCTCCAGTCCTGTCGGTCCTCCTTCTTTCGCATCTCCTCCTCGATGGCCTGACGGATTCCTCCCACTTGTGCCTTGCCCTTCTCCTCCTCGTTGACGCGCGATGTGTCGATAGTACAGAAGAGAGTATCGGTGAACGCGGACGGTGTTGTTCGCATAGACGATAGGCTTCGGACGTTGCCTGGTTGGCTTGTCGGGGGAGTACGCGCGACGTCTACATACGATGGCTGAGGGCTCGTCTGGGCACTATTGGCCGCAATGCTTTGGGCCACCATGTCCAACTGTTCTCGCAGTTGTTTCAACTCTTCCGTGGTGTGTTCTTGCGCCTGTCTAAGTTGCTCGTTTGTTCCTCGCATCGCCTTTAGTTCCTCGGCGGTCTGTTCATGCATACGTCTAGTTTCTTCAGCCGTCTTCCGGTCCTCGGCTGCCTCAGCCCTGACCGTCTGTATCTCCTGTTGGAGTCGTTGAATCATTTCCAGCTGGTCGCTCACCATCTTCGTCGCCGATCCCTGGTTCTCCAGCAACGCATCCCAGAGCCTCTGCAACATCTTCTTCTGTTCGGTCATTATATGGGTCGACGTTTCCTGGAGCATTGTCCGGAGCATCGTCTGGATTAGCGATTCGTTGCCGCTCACCGCGCTCTCCATGGCCTGTGATCCCTCGACCACATTGCCACGACCGTTGTCACCTGCTGCCATTTGCCCTGCGCCAACATTCTTTGACGTTCCGGCCTTGCTTGCGGCTGCCTGCACACTTTTCTGAGCCTTCGCGGTCGGTTTCACTGGTCTCGACGAGCGACGCGTCGCGGCCACCGAATCCCCACCCTCGACAAGGATCTCCTCGACGGTCGCGTCCATCTCACGATCCCCCGCTCACGGCAGCGCCGGCCTCTTCTTTCGCCTGTAAAGAGTGTAAAGAGTGTAAAGAGTGTAAAGAGTGTAAAGAGTGTAAAGAGTGTAAAGAGTGTAAAGAGTGTAAAGAGTGTAAAGAGTGTAAAGAGTGTAAAGAGTGTAAAGAGTGTAAAGAGTGTAAAGAGTGTAAAGAGTGTAAAGAGTGTAAAGAGTGTAAAGAGTGTAAAGAGTGTAAAGAGTGTAAAGAGTGTAAAGAGTGTAAAGAGTGTAAAGAGTGTAAAGAGTGTAAAGAGTGTAAAGAGTGTAAAGAGTGTAAAGAGTGTAAAGAGTGTAAAGAGTGTAAAGAGTGTAAAGAGTGTAAAGAGTGTAAAGAGTGTATTGATGGGCGAACTGCCAGCGCGTCTTGCACGCGCTGATCGGGGCGCCATTTTGGGGGCTTAGTCAGAAAACGCGCCCGGGCGCCAATTTTAAAATGGCGCCCAGGCGCCAGTGTATCAGTCGCCACCGTGGATGGATTGATTACATAACAACAGGTCTCGTGGATTGACGTTGACGTGGATTGAAGTCAATATATTGATCAATACCGTGGAAGTCGTGGATTGATTCCCTACCCTGCCTCTACTCCCATATCGGATGGATGGTCTTTGAGCAGAACCCCAAGCGCCAGGGCCGAACCGACATCACTGACCTTAACGAGGACCCCATCGTTGTCTGGCAGCACCGCAACTATCTCAAGTGCGTCATCTTCATGGCATTTGTCCTGCCTACCATCGTCGCTGGTTTCGGTTGGAGCGACTGGCTCGGGGGTTTCGTCTACGCCGGTATCCTCCGAATCTGCTTCCTCCAGCAGGCCACTTTCTGCGTCAACTCCCTCGCCCACTGGCTCGGTGACCAGCCCTTCGACGACTGAAACTCGCCCCGTGACCACGTCATTACCGCTCTAGTCACCCTCGGTGAGGGCTACCACAACTTTCACCACGAGCTTCCCTCGGACTACCGAAACGCCATCGAGTGGTACCAGTATGACCCCACCAAATGGTCCATCTGGATCTGGAAGCAGCTTGGCCTTGCCTACGACCTGAAGCAATTCCGCCAGAATGAGATTGAGAAGGGTCGTGTCCAGCAGATGCAGAAGAAGCTCGGCCAGAAGCGTGCCACCCTCGACTGGGGTATTCCCCTGGAGCAGCTCCCTGTTGTCCACTGGGACGACTTCGTGGCCGACTCCAAGAACGGAAAGGCCCTCGTTGCCATTGCCGGTGTCATCCACGATGTGTCCGACTTCATCAAGGACCACCCCGGTGGCAAGGCACTCATCTTCTCCGCTATTGGCAAGGATGCCACCGCCGTTGAAGACGGCGGTGTCTACAACCACTCCAACGCCGCCCACAACCTCCTGTCGACTATGCGTGTGGGTGTCCTTCGCGGCGGCTGTGAGGTCGAGATCTGGAAGCGTGCCTAGTTCGAGAACGAGGGCGTAACCTACTTGAGCAACTCAGCCCGCCAACACATCGTCTAAGCTGGTGCCTAGGCCACCTAGGTCACCCAGCCCGTGGTCAGAGCCGCACAGGTGTCCGATAGTTGTCAAGCTTTGATATCTCCCGGAACGTGTGCTTGATTTGCTCCTGCTGACCAGTCCACTGTCTGTAACTGTCGGTCGCTGTTGGTTCCTGATTTGGCGAGGCTGCTGCTGAGACCGGAGGGTTGGTGATGCTGATGATGGTTTGAGGATGCGTTTGAGGTGTCGGCGGCTGTGTTTGTTGTTGCCCCTATCGCTGTTGTTGCGGCTGCTTTTCAGCGGGTGTACTTGTGCCGTTCCTCTTGGTCTGAGTGTGTTTTTCGAGGAGTGAGGCTGGGGCTTGAGGAGGTTGTGTTGAAATGAGAAGATTTAAGTTTCTTAATTCATACTAAATATGCAGTGGGGGAACCACTGTTTATGTACACAGGCACAACCCCTTGTAGAATGTTCCTCCTTCTTCCACACCTTGCCACCGACTTGGCCGCCTCACATTTGTGATCTCCAACAGGTTGGAAGCAGAGAGTGGGTTCCGTCATCCTCGGAATATGGCATCTCAGCCCGGAAGACACGAGCATAACCACACGGGCACACTGGAGCGATGATGTCGTAACCTCTAATATATTCCCGGGAACTCAGGCCATATCCCGAACCAGACCATAATGCCCAGGTATCTCCACGGCGAGATAGAATTTCTTCTGCGTCTGCTGAATCCCCGTCGAAGTAGTCACGATATCGCGTGGCCGGTAGACGTTTACCGTATTCATAGCAGCGGCCACAAGACCACATTTGAACGGTATGGATCCCCTTCATGGGGGGAACTGGTAACCAGATGCGGAATTTCTGCGGCTAGCTATTCAGAGCAGGCACTGACGAATCACCAACTGGCTGTGGTGGCCAAAACCCTCGTCAATCCTTCCTTCGCCAGTCCACAATGAAACGAGGTAAGACATAATATTAGAGGTCGGTACGGGAGATGGTGGATGAGATATATTCTCCTCGCCGGATGTTGACTCCCAAGTCCTGATTTCGCCGATATTGGAGGGTTTCTGGGCTTGCGAGAGCGCGAAGTCACCAGAATCGAAGTACTTTCTTCCCTGCAGTTGATTGCTGGATTAGCTGGATCCATACTAAGTGATAAACAGAGGAGACTAGATGCAGCATGTACACGTCCAACTGATGGTGAAGAAGATCTCCTTGGGTTGGTCTTTCCATATATCTCTAGAGACGTTCCGCCCTATCGTCAAGTTTCTTGGCATGATAAAGCATTAACCAATTTGAGTATAATAGAGAGCGATGGTATACTCTCGCTTCAGAATTCTGGAACTGGGCTGGGCCCAGTAAATAGAAGGGTTGAACTGAATATGATTGGGCTTGCGTTTGTCCTCCATGGGGATTAAACACACTTTCGTGGACAGATGCAACCCCCCTGTCCACAGCCACCCTTAGCTCGATCAGCATTTGGCTGCTGATCGATGAAAGTGGATTGTGTGGCTGTCCAATGGAAGGAGTCGCTCAGCGGGAGTCCAGGTGCATATGCCGCGGATTTGTCACCCTTGCCTCGTGTCTACCCTTGTAAACACCAGCTAAACCCCATACGTGGCGCATGTATATCGTCACTGCGGGGCCGGAAACGCAATTGCAAGTGCCAGTACCCGGCCTGCCTTGATTGACTTTTGAAACCAATCAAGATGTCACGACAACGCGCTTCCCTTTGCTCGTGAACGAGCTACACCACAACCTTGAGTCCGGTCCTGGTGCCCCCGAGCTGCATCACCATGGCTCCACGACAGGATACCCCATTCCGCTCGGCGGACATGAGCATGGTGCAGCTGTACGTCTCCAACGAAATCGATCGGGAGGTCGTCACTGCCCTTGGCGAGCTTGGATTGTGCCAGTTCCGCGACGTAAGGCTCCATCCCCAAGCTATCTCCTCCGTGCAGGCTACTCATGTGTCATTTCATCCAGCTCAATGAGGATGTCAGCGCCTTTCAGCGAACTTTCACCCAGGAGATCCGACGCCTTCACAATGTCGAACGACGGCTGCGTGCGTCATTGCAACCCCTCGGAATGTACTCAACCTAACGGGACGCAGGATATTTCTATGTGCAGATGGAAAAAGCCGGAATCACACTTCGAAAGCTTGATCTAGATGCTGAGAGGCTCGCATCGCCCTCTACCTCGGAAATTGATGAACTCGCCGAGCGAAGCCAGAAGCTTGAGCAGCGCGTCTCCGCATTGAACGACAGCTACGAGACCCTCAAGAAGCGTGAGGGCAACCTCACTGAATGGCGCTGGGTGCTGAGGGAGGCTGGCGGATTCTTTGATCGCGCTCCCGGCAACGTGGAGGAGATTCGAGCGTCTACACACAACGATGACGCGCCATTGCTCTGCGACGTTGAGCAGCATAGCGCTGCGCCTGACGTCGAGAGACCATTTTCCGGCATGAAAATTGACTTCGTCGCTGGCGTCATCTCTAGGGATCGTGTTGCTACCTTTGAGCGTATCCTCTGGCGAACTCTTCGTGGCAACCTGTACATGAAACAGTCGGAGATTCTGGAGCCGTTGACTGACCCCACGAACAACAAGGCTGTCAAGAAGAATGTCTTTCTCATCTTCGCTCATGGCAAAGAGATTGTCGTCAAGATCCAGAAGATTGCTGAATCCATGGGGGCTGAGGTGCACAATGTCGACGAGAACAGCGACATCCGACATGACCAGATTCACGGGGTGAACAATCGTCTCGAGGATGTCCAGAGCGTCCTTCGCAACACCCAGACTACCCTTGAGGCAGAGCTCAACCACATTTCGCAGTCTCTATCTGCCTGGATGGTGCTCATTGCAAAGGAGAAGGCTGTATACACCACCCTCAACCTGTTCTCTTACGATCCTGCCCACCGGACCCTCATCGCTGAGGGTTGGTGCCCCACCAATGATTTGCCTCTCATCAGGACTACTCTCCAGGACGTCACCAACCGAGCTGGCGTCTCCGTTCCATCCATCATCAGTGAGATTCGAACCAACAAGAAGCCACCCACTTATATGAAGACCAATAAGTTTACCGAAGGCTTCCAGACCATTGTCAATGCGTATGGTACAGCCACCTACCAGGAGGTTAACCCGGCCATGCCTGTCATCATTACCTTCCCTTTCCTCTTTGCTGTAATGTTTGGCGACTTTGGACATGCTGTTATCATGCTCTCTGCTGCGTTGGCCATGATCTATTGGGAGAAACCTCTGAAGAAGGTTACATTCGAACTGTTCGCCATGATCTTCTACGGCCGATACATTGCGCTGGTCATGGCAGTCTTCTCTTTATTCACTGGCCTCATCTACAATGACGCCTTCTCCATGTCTATGACCCTGTTTGACAGCGCTTGGACGTTCAAGAAGCCGGAGGGCTGGCAAGAAAAACAATCTGTTTCTGCTACGTTAAGCGACGACGGCTACCGCTACCCATTCGGTCTAGACTGGGCATGGCATGGAACTGAGAACAATCTTCTCTTCAGCAACAGCTACAAGATGAAGATGAGTATCATCCTCGGCTGGGCTCACATGACCTACTCGCTTTGCTTCTCCTACACCAACGCGAGACATTTCAAGAAGTCCATTGATATCTGGGGTAATTTCCTTCCAAAAATGATATTTTTCCAGGCTATCTTCGGCTACCTCGTCCTTTGCATTATATACAAGTGGTCTGTGGACTGGTTTGATACTGGTGCGCAGCCTCCTGGCCTTCTGAACATGTTGATCTATATGTTCCTGCAGCCTGGAACTCTTGACGAGCGCTTGTATACTGGGCAAGAGTATGTTCAGGTCATTCTGCTTTTGATAGCCTTTGCCCAGGTCCCGATTCTGCTCTTCCTCAAGCCCTTCTTTCTCCGTTGGGAACACAACCGTGCCCGCGCTAAGGGTTATCGCGGCATCGGCGAAACCTCCCGTGTTAGCACCCTGGACGGTGACGATGAGAACGAGGCTTTGGTCAATGGACACGGCGACAGCTTTGACGATGATGGCGAGGGTGTTGCAATGATTACCCAGAACATTGACGAAGACCACAAGGAGTTCGAGTTTGGTGAGGTCATGATTCACCAAGTCATCCACACTATTGGTAAGCTGCCGTTGTCTGCAATCCAGGGGATATTAGATCCTAACCCATGCCTACAGAGTTTTGCTTGAACTGCGTTTCCCACACTGCTTCGTACCTACGTCTCTGGGCCTTGTCGCTGGCCCATCAGCAACTGGGTGTGGTGCTTTGGAACATGACTCTAGGCCGTGCTCTAAAGACGGGAGGCGTTGTCGGGGTCATTCTGATTGTCGTCAGTTTCTATATGTGGTTCTTCCTTAGTAAGCTCTGCCTTTAATTTCACTGTTGCAAGATGGCCACTGACAAGTTTTATAGCGATTGCCATTTTGGTGTGCATGGAGGGTACCAGTGCCATGTTGCACTCGCTCAGATTGGCGTGGGTTGAGTCCTTCTCCAAGTTTGCAGAGTTTGCGGGTTGGCCGTTTGCACCATTCTCGTTCAACACTCTATTAGAGGAGTCGGAAGAGTTGAAAGCCTACTTGGGATGATGTAGCAGATTCACAAGGGGCAATGCTTCTCATATTTATTTACGCAGACTTAGCCACATTGTAAGATAAACAACACCATGAATCCTGGAGTTAACTTATCTGTGCCACTCGCTCTAATATTCCGCGGAGTCCAGACTACTTAGAACAACCACTCTAGCTAGAAGACCTTCATCCAAAATATCACATTTTTTAGCCTAGGAAGCTCTTGGTAAAAGCACGGATGACAACCCGTAATTTGGCCTCAAGGTCCTTACTGATAGTTTCTATCGTATTCAGCGCAGCCATCAGTTCCGACTCGTTGATCTTAAGGTACGCCAGAAACTCAGCTTCCCATCGTAGGATTCTGTAGACGGGGACGTTATCGATGTAACCGTTAACCCCAGCGAAAATAAGAGGAACTATCTCGTTGACGGCCATAGGAGAGTACTGCTTCTGCTTTAGGAGTTCAGTCAACTGTTGATATAGGATCAGCTTCATAGGTTTACGAAGAACGAATTTTGATTGCTCACACGTTCACCTCTGCAGAGAGTTTGATTGATGGCAGCATCTAAGTCGCAATCAAACCGGATAAAGGAAGTCACTTCACGATACCGGGCCAAGAGGGACTTCAAGGAACCTGCGACTTGTTTCATGACCTTGAGCTGCGCAGCAGAACCGACACGCGATACGGACAGAGCGACGTTAACGGCAGATCGGATGCCATTATAACACATTTCGGCTTCCAAAAAGATTAGGCCGTCAGTAATGGAAATAGCATTAGCAGGAATGTAGGCGGACACATCTCCACCTTGAGTTTCAATAATGGGCAGGGCAGTCATTGAGCCACCACCATGCTTTTCATTCATCTTGGCTGCACGCTCGAGAAGTCGAGCGTGCAGATAGAAGATGTCACCAGGGTAAACTTCAAGTCCGAGGGGGTGACGGAGAAGAAGGGACATCTGACGATAGGCGGCAGCCTGCTTGGAGAGATCATCGTAGATAACTAGAGAGTGTTTGGCGTTATCACGGAACCACTCGCCGATAGAGGTGGCGGTGAAGGGGGCTAGGTATTGGAGAGGCGCAGCCTCGGAGGCAGTCGCGGCCACCACAACAGTGTACTTCATGGCGTCATTCTCCTCCAGCCTCTTAATAAGCTGCGCAACTGTAGATCGCCTCTGCCCAATGGCGACGTAGATGCAGTACAGCATCTTAGTCTCATCCGAGCCGTTGTTCCACCGTTTCTGGTTAAGGATGGTGTCAACGGCGATGGCAGTCTTTCCGGTTTGACGATCGCCGATAATCGCCTTACGTTGACCACGCCCGATGGGAACCAGGGTATCAATAGACTTGATACCAGTCAGGACCGGCTGGTTTACGTGGTTTACGGAACAGCGGGTTAGGATACCAGGCGCCTTCAGTTGGGCTCGGCGCTTTTCCTTGGTGTAGATGGGACCCTTTCCATCAATGGGGTTCCCGAGAGCATCAACTACACGACCAAGCAACTCAGGACCCACAGGGACATCCACCTAGCAAAAGTTAGTACCCAATCACAATCTTAAGAGGTCCGATCACTCACAAGTTCTCCGATACGGTTAATAGTCTCACCTTGCTTGACAAGACGGCCGGAACCGAAAAGCCCAATACCGACCTGGCCGGACTCGAGGTTCATACACATTCCCTTAACGCCAGAGGCATATCTTTTCGATATTAGCTCCGAAACTGCCACCTAGGCGGATAATAAATATACTTGACAAGCTCCTCTGGTTGGGCATTAGCCATGCCATGCACGAGGGCATCGCCGTTCCTGCACAAGCGTCAAGTTAGTGCACATGTTATAATTGACCCGCTTGTCATGATTCTATGGCTATTAACACTAGGGCTTAGTGGTTACACCCAGTCCTAGTGTCGTATATATCCAAGTCAACATACCCGATAGAGAGAACGTGGCCAGACTCGGAGAGATCTTTCTCTTCGACGCCGCCAGTTCGCTGTTTGAGTGAGAGTGAAAACTCTGTGGCGGAAACCTTTACATCAGGAATATAGAGTCGGGCTAGTATCGAGGGGGGGTTGGTAGCCACTAACTCTGCGTTCTGAGCCTAAGTTAGTTAAAGGTAGATTAACGGGATACAGAAAATGTTATTCAAGGCAAACACGACGAGGTATGATTGAAAGGATGAATAAGCTGCTTCCCGTGTATGAAATCCACAAGTTATAGCAGAGTGGAGCAAAGGTTAATCTGGGCTACGCTTACGGTAGTGTTCCTGATCATGGCAGAGGCGACAGTGCGAATAGACTGTCGAAGACTATTTCGAAACATACTGAGGGCAGGTAGGAGAGAGTCTACGGCGAGGGAGAATTGATGGCGGTCGTGTGCAATTGAAAGGGATATATAGTAGAGAAGATGTCTTGGAAGACGACCTGGGGGCGGAAAGGGATACCAATCTGATATACGTTGGTGACATCATGATTACGATATAAGTTTGTAATGGTCTACTTTGCTTATTATGCACTAAACTGTGTATTAGAATTCTAAAACCGTTTTAAGTTACCTTCATTCCCGCTTCGTACCCTGCGCGTTAGGTATGTTATGTACATAGAGATATGTCATTTAGGATCGGATTTATTGAGTTTGCTTGGCCTCCGCAAGCTGGTAAATCAGCACACCCTATTGTGTTCTTATTTCCTCTTCCAATGAATTCAAGAAGGATTCTGTGCACCACTTAGCACTGACACCAGGGAAGTGGACCTGTAGGAGGAAGCTTTCGTAGAGTACTGCATCTGGAGGCTCCCCTTAAACCCCGTAGCGCCATGGCTTAGTGCAGCAAATGGTGGTGGTCTACAGAATGCGGACAGTCTCAAGGATATTCTATATGGTAATGTCGCATATCACCACCAGGTTCCACTGTGCTGTAGCGACCGGATGTGAAACGGGGCCCATACTTTGGAGTCGTGTATCCGGTTTCACATCTGGATTGCCGCATCAAAGACTCCAATTGTAAATACTGGTGAGGATGAGACCGCTAACCGGAGGACGGAGAGCTGTCTCAGCACTGTAACAACCTCTCAGCTAGGTCATCACTAAACAGATAGAAATAGGGTTCCAACCAACTATCTGACAAGACAGAGGAGAAGAACACACAATTTTCACCTGAATATCTGACAATATGCGACCAATCATATTGCCCAATTGCAAAAAAAAAAAAAAAAAATTGTGTCAGCGGAAAACAACCGCGCGCCGGGCCGGCCGCTAGTTTTCGGCCTTAACAAAAACATCTAGAAGAAAGTAGATAAAGACAGCATGATACAAGAGGTTCTTCATTTAAAGAGAGACAAGACTGAGCATTCTATTATAGTTCAGCCATAAAATGACGACATTCTCTAACTTACCATATTGATGCTGGGCGTCCTGGGGCGGACCGTACAAAGTGGACTGTGCTTAGTCATTTTCACGGGACCCGTGAACCCATAGGCTCCCGAGAATCTCATAAGAGAATCTTTAAAAGAGCACTCATTGTCAGAAAGTTATCTATTTTAGCTTCCAATCTGCGACAGGGAGATCCACTGCCAAGTTTGTGAGCTATCGCTAGACCACAAGATGCACTTTCAGAATCATGCCATACGGGTCCATGGACTTAAATCTTAAGCGGCTTCATCTCTTGTTCTATTCATCTTCGACTGGCAGTGCCATTTTAGACATCAAGACGTGTCAATATGCCGAGATTCTACCGGCACGCCACCTGTTGGCTGTGGTCATATCTCAAGCGCTTACTCGTTCTGCCGAAACCACGCCATAACATGGCACACGTCGCAAATCGCCATGATAGATCGATCGCGACCAAAGATCATCAAAGACCACCCGATTGGCGATGGCCTTGACGCTTTCCACGCCTCATTCAAGTCGATTTGTCAAGACAGGTGCATCTCATGCTCGCCAGACGCACTCGCTCAGTTTGATCAAGAAGGTATAGTGAACCATCTTCATTGCGATCCCCTCCGCTGACTTCCGCAGTTCTCCAGAAACTCTCTATCGATCTCATCCTGGCCCTACAAGGGCTTCGGGTATCCCGCCTGCTTCGCTCAGCGTCTGGTGGAAAGAACCTTTTCAGCGACCTATCGACCCTGGGTTCCTCCGTCAACTCCAATGATGTCGACCTCGACCGTATTAAACCTCTCTTGAATGCCGTTCTTGCCGCCGATCCAGACGATGCGCTCATCTGGGATTAAGTCTACCGCGCTATTAGCGAACCCACCCCGCCCCGGGACCGATAGCCTCTTCTCTCCAACAAACAACATAGCTTCACAACACGAGAAGCCTTGCAAACTCCTCTGAATACCGACAAGATTTGGACAGGGTCCTTAAGGTGGATCTTGGCCGTCTTTACATTGACATCCCTCATTTTTATGAGGCTTTTTTTCGGAAGCATAACAGATCGAGCGATTGCATCAGAAGCTATCTTCGAGAAGTGCATTCTAGGCGATAATCGACTCTTCCGGGAGTGTTTTGTTTGCGACGACCTGCTCCATCACCTTTGCTAGCATGGCTTCCCTTGCTCTAGCCCCCGCTTCCTTGCGAATAAAATTCAGTGCCTAGAGCGGCTTAAGATTATTTGAAGTCGTTAAGGGGCCGGGAGCTTGCTGGGATTCGTCTTCTGCTTCCGTACAGGCTTCTTGGCCGGTGGTTGAGGGCTTTCGGGAGGGTGAGAGGTGAGATAAGGCTGGGGATGGTTCGTTGGAGACATTTGGTCAATATTAGTGATGAGGTGCCGGTCACTGACTCACTGGACTCAGTACTGTTGGAGATCACAAGTGTGAGGCGACCAAGTCGGTGGCAAGGTGCGGAAGAAGGAGGAACATTCTACAAAAGATCGTGCTTGTACATAAACAGTGGTTCCCCACTACATAGTTATTTAGTATGAATTAAGAAACTTGAATCTTCTCATTTCAACAAGAGCATGACGTGATTATGGGAAATTTCTCCTTGTGATACTAAACTAGAATCGTACTGATGACTAGAGCTCGCATCTGTTTTATCCATTCATCTAAAATCTCTTTACCAAGTGCCATGAGAAGCTCACAATCTGCGCACCAGAAAGTGACATGGCGCCAACGCCATCCCTCAGCGACAGGCCTATCAACAGAACCATCAACACAGTTAAGGCTATCGAGAATAAAGCAGAGAAATCACTCCTCCTCCTCTGGGACGATCTCCCCGCCTGGTGCTGCGATAACGCCTTCATTCGCTCTGGCTATTACCAAATCCGCCCTTCCTACCTGCACTCGCTGCGCTCCCTCTTCTATCTACACAATGAATCCATCAACATCTGGTCGCACTCGTCGGCGCCATTGTAGCCGTGGCTGGCTCGGTCTACTTGTACTATGTCATCCGCCCGCGCTATATTATGGCTTCTTTTGCAAGCCTACGCTACTCACGGCGTACTTGTGCCTGCTGAGTTTGGCTTTGAGAGGACGTGACGTAACGGTGACGGCCACTGACAAAGACCCAGATCTGTCTGCTTGGCACCGGATGCGCCACTGTCTCGTGGGTAGAGCAGTTCCGCACCCCAAAATGGCGACCATACCGGGCCGTAATATTCATCGGCCTCGGTTTATCCGGCTTCATCCCTATTATCCACGGCGTCGCCATCTATGGCTACAAGGGCTCGAGGACAGGATTAGCGTCACCTGGATCATCATCCACGGCGCCATGTATATCTTCGGCGCAGTTCTCTACGCGGTCAGGCGCAAACGTCCCAATCGTCTCCCATAGTGGCGGTGACTGACTGACTGGGAATGTATGCTCGATGGCCGGAGAGGAGCTTCTTGGGAGCATTCGACATCTGGGGCAGCTCCTTTCAGATCTTCCATATGTTTGTCCTGCTCGCTCCGTCAACGCATTTTTATGGCATGGCGAAGGCGTTTGACTACCATCACACGGTCTTGGGATCCCAGTGCTTGGCCGAATAAATCGAGACGGTTTCGGCCGTGTACCACTCTCCATTGGCGGAAGGACGTTTATCATTATTATTCGTTACTTGGGCCATTCTCAGCACCCGTATCTGTAGTTACGAATTGGGAAGTTTAAAGCGTCTAGTAATGGTAAAAAGCTAACCCCTACGAGTATGTTGATGTGCTATTTGGTAATGGAAGACGTGAGGGCTGGCGAAGGTGTGCACTTCGTGCTCCCGTGCGCTGCTGGTTGATCCACATGTGGCAGTCTTTCTGAGCACCATATTCAGGATTCCAGCAACATAATAACTTTTTACGGGCGGAGAGGTTGTCTGCCTTGTTTATTTGTCCAGGATTGGGTCCAATTTTGCCATACGGGTGCATGCGAGCTCGATGTTGCACCCAATCTCCGATGGAGAGTTGGCAGCGTTTCTGCCATCCGTATTTTTGGCGCCTCGATATATATAATATGAGTAAGACGCCAGTGAGCGCTTGATCTAGCACTCCATTCCATAATTCATTTGCTCTTAAGACTGTGACAGACCATGATTGGTAAGCAACAACCTCATTCCATCTTCGCGGTATTGAAGCCTTAGATTCCACTGCGCTTCTATCAATTGAAACTCGCGTCCGAGCCGCATATGCCATCGCTAGCTAACCTGTTCCGCGTACGCAGCCTACCCAGCCTTTCGCAAG